>JANHGN010005911.1:137432-193349 GCA_024605025.1 Megaceryle maxima | reverse complement strand
ACAAACAGAAACAAAACCAAAACCAAACCCAGAAAGTGGAAACGAGTATAACTGCTGTTTTTTGTTGGCTGCCACATTTAGGTGTCTTCCAAGTCAGATAATGCATTAATTTGAGTTGTTGTTGAGACCTCAGGAACTGTGGGGCTAGTTGTTTTACTACCAGATACAGTGAGGGCTGATTTCAGAGTGCTTAGGAGCTTTCAAAACTTCTGTCACTTCTGTTCAAATAATGGGTTCTGGGTTCCTTTACAATTACTGCATGTAGGGCTAAAGCAGCTCTTGGAAAAAGGACTTGGGAGTCCTGGTGGACAGCAGGATGACCATGAGCCAGCAGTGTGCCCTAGTGACCAAGAAGGCCAATGGCATCCTGGGATGCCTTAGGAAGAGTGTGGCAAGCAGGTCGAGAGAGGGTCTGCAGGTTGAGAGAGAGTCTTCTTCCCCTCTACTCTGTTCTGTGTCCAGTTCTGGGCTCCCTGATTCAAGAAGGACAAGGAGCTACTGGAGAGGGTCCAGCACAGGACCACTAAGATGATTAAGGTCCTGGAGCACCTACCATATTAGGAAAGGCTGAGAGAGTTGGGTCTGCTTAACTTGGAGAAGAGGAAGCTGAGGGGAGATGCTCATAAATATCTAAAGGGTGGGTGTCAGGAAGATGGAGCCAGGCTCTTCTCAGTGGTGTCTAGTAACAGGACTAGGGGCAATGGCCATAAATAGGGAAACAGGAGGTTCAACCTCAACATGAGGAAATACTTCTTCATTGTGAGGGTAACAGAGAACTGGAACAGGCTGCCCAGAGAGGTGGAATCTACATCTCTGGAGATTGTCAAAAACCACCTGAACTTGTTCCTGTGTGATCTGCTCTGGCAGGGGGATTGGACTAGAAGATCTTTAGAGGTCTCTTCCAACCCCTACCATTCTGTGAGATCTTGCCACTACTCTTTCCCAGATTTTCTGAGATGATGGACTTCTGGTAAAAGAGTGATAAAATAATCCATTCAGATGACTGAAATAATGGAAATTAATCTGTTTTAAATTTAGAGTGGTCCAGCAGAGTAATCTTACATATATCAAATACAGCATTCTTGTTCATGCAAAGTCTGTATGCTTTTTTAGGCATAGATTGTTCCACACAAAACCTGAAATAACACATTGTCTTTGTACCATAAATAACATCTTCGACTTTGCACATTCACCCCTGATGTGGTCACTATGTTAAGCCTTCTTGCTATCTATCAATTGCATCTCAAATATTCCACAGGAATATAAGAAATCTCATACAGTTCAGACTAATGGCCAACATGACCTCATACTTTACTTCTGACAGTGGCAATAGAGCACTGAACACCAGCTGTGTCCATCCATCTTCTCTTCATCAGCCACACCAGTTTTCATCTCCCACTTTTTTTCTTACTTGTGGATTTAGTGATGCTTGTTACAAGGGCAGAAAAAAATTCTATGGAACATTTATTGAAAAAGGATTTAGAAATTTGCATTATGCAGAACACCTTTCTGATGGAAAAATCCTTCTGCTGAACTAACATTACTGCAATAGCAAATCTTTCTAGAGTCAAATCCCATGATCTGAGTCCAAGCTTTATCCTGGAGTGGATGGAAGTTAGCTTCAGTAATAACAGAGTAGTTCTGAAGTTTATCCCTTTGTAAAGTCATTTGTAGTTTTTCACATATTGCTGTAATAGACAATTTCCCTTTTTACTCTTAGTGTACACTGGAAGTTGTGTATTTTATGGAATGCCAAGAAAACAGACACAAATCATCTATTAGCATTTGGATTACACAGTCTTCTAAAGGTGGTTAGATTTTCTTTGCCAAATATGGTATACTCCTTTTAATCCAGCTTGCTAGGAAAAAAACATTAAGCTGCTATACATGTTGCCTTTTCATTTTAATTGCTGCCATTTTATAAGGAATGCACACAGGTCCTAATTTGCACAAAGAACTTACTGTACATTCATTTGCAATATCAAATTCCATGTCTTGGTGGAAATTATACTTGCAATAGTGCTTTGTGTCATAAAACTGCAGTGTATTATTTATTATACACCCTTAATCTTATTACATCCAGTTACTGAACTTGGTTTTAGCAGACTGAAACAGCAAGAGAAGCATTTGTGATAAAAGTCAAGGAGAATCATAGCTTTTAGACAGGGATAATTCACACCTTGTTCAAGTCATAGCTAGAAGGTGGACACCCTCCTGAGCTGCAGCTGAAGAAAGGGAACAAAAAACTCATTTTTTACTGAATCCAAAAAGACTTTCTTGAATAAACTATTATCAGTAGGGTCAGTAGCTGTTCAGCACCTCTGAAAATGGATTCTTTCAAATATCCAGTTATGAACACAGTGTGAAGGCACCAAAAAATTAGTTGCCAAATCTGACACTCTAGGACTTTGGGAATACTTTGTGCTGTGTGTGGATACTTCCATCAATGGATTGTGGAAACATGTAGAGTTGTAACACAAACTTCTCCTCTGGGAATCAGGAATTTCTCTGGAATTTTGATCATTGCTATTTTAATTGATGATCATTTGTAAAAAGGTAACAAAGATGCAATGGCTTTCATTATTGTTGTTAGGAACCTATTGAGTGGTACATGTTATTAGTGGCTCTATCATACCAATTAAAGCTCAAGACTTGTTCTTCTTAGGGCACCTACTCGTTTCCTTCTGGGAGCATAAGGCGGTTTCTGACAAAAACTCAGAAAGTCTACAAAATACAAGAAAATAAAAATCAATCTCTAGAGACATTTCTCCCTGAATTAAGAAGCAGTCTGGAACACTGAGTAAGAAAATGGAAAAATTAACCTAAAAGCCAAACTCCTGACCTCAGCTCACAGAGAGAATCACATGGAATGGTAGGGGTTAGAAGGGACCTCTGGAGATCATCTACTGCTCTGAATTTTCCTTGTTAAAGAATCTTTACTTCAATTTTACATCTCAGTTTCATTCCAGTAGCCTGTGCTATGAACCAGACTCTGTCTATGAACCCAGAGCATTTGTAAGAAAGATGAGGGCAACTATTTATAAACGTGTTTAATTAAACACATGAACAAACTAAGGTGGAAAATGCAGAGCTATATTTGTTTTGAAAAAGTAGCACCTAAATCTGCTTTGCCATGGTTGTATAACAATGTAATTGCACAATAAGGTTTTCCCATTAAAAAACCAACACGTCTACTGGAAAAATTGTATGTCCTTAGATTGACTGTTCCTCTAACTGCCTGTGACCGATGAAGTGTGTTTTCTTCTTTTAAAATGGCATTCACAAACATGATTATAATTTTTATTTTAAGAATGCAATTGTGCATTCCTCATACATCTAAAATGCACAGTGAAAACAGCAAGAACATTGTATTTGCAAGGAATGCAGGAACCAAAAACTTTGTAGTTGTTCTTCTTTTTCTTTCTTTTAATGCATAAGATGTGTACTAATAGGGTTGCTTTAACATTATCTGACTTTATGATTTATATGTATTCTTTTTCACTGAAAGCATCTGTACCAGAATAATAAGAATGCTTGGATAGATACATTCTCTGGGATAACTTCACTGTCCCTAACAGAGTTAAACAAGGAAGAAAATTGAGTATAGATTTTTTTTTTTTCACAATCAGACTTTAGACTGATGTAACTGCAGAAAACAAAAGCAATCGTAAAAACCCCCTAAAATCTACCAGAAATATTTAACATATAATTTGATCTTCTTATGCTATTTGCTTCAATTCACAATAAAGAAACATTTCTGCTTCACTAGCACCTGCTATGTATCACTGCAAATGATTGCATACAGCAGCACAGGTGCCTTCAGAAAAGAAGTATATATTGTTAGAAATATACAAACAACTATATTTTAATTTATAAGTATCATCATTCCTTATGAATAATGTGAACTGTTTAAACAAATAATCCTTTTGTAAGTGTTTGTTATAGAAAACCATATTTTCTTTCCCAGAAGATTACATGCAGCAATGGCTGATGACAGTGGTGATTTGTCAACCATGGCATCCAAAGAGATGAGCGCTTCAGGATTTTGTACAGAAAATGGAAAAAAAAAGAGTCTCTGATACCCAACTTAGAAAGCACTTGTGAAAACAGTCTGAAAAGGAAATCAACAAATACCTACTGCAATGCATAGATTAAGGTTAACCTCTAAATGACTGCTGCATGTGATGTTTGCCTCCAGTGACTCTTTCATCAAGGCACCAGGAAGACAGTTTCATATTTACATTTGGACACCTGAGTAGCTCAGTACCTCAGAACTGCTCTGCATAAAGTCTATGAAGAAAGAGGGTTTTCTGAAGTCCACAATTCTTCTGGGACCTCCCATTCTTGTGGGGTGAGCGTGAGAACCTGCTGCAACACAGAGTGGAGACTTGGACACATCACATCCAAGCTCTACACCAAAAAAAAAAAGGGAATTGGCTCAACCCACTTAGGTTCCCCAAAGTCCCATTCTTACAGGCATTAGGCTTATTGCTATTATTTAGTTTGCCTTATAGATGTCTCGTGAAGGAAAATAACCTCTGCCTTTGAGAAAGAAGAGTTGGTAAGTGATCTAGAATATCCCTCTGAAACTCCCAAGGCCACAGGCATGCCATTGCTTCCACTCCTGATGTCTTGGTGCTCAATCCAGGAGTACAATTCACCAACCTGACTCAGACATCATAGTTCAAAGTACAACGAACAGGAGAAGATAGAAAGGTCTGAATAGCCAGCACATCAAACTGGACAGTGTCCTGTGAAATAGCTGTACTACTGGCAGTGGGATTATTGACAGTTTATGGCATCTAAGAAATGTCAAAAAGAGGGGTGCCTATGAAGTTTGGTGTTTCATCTTGGGCTTAGATGCTTACTTGCAGCCATGACTTGGATGTCTCAGAAGGCTAAATCAAAAAATGAAACAAAACAAACAAAAACACCCAAAACCAACCAACCAAACAGAACCACAACAAAGTCTTACAATAAGACATGTCTTAGAGTGCAGGCAGCTATTTCATATATATTTTAGGGTATAGACAGGAAGCAGAGCTGCATACCTTTAACAGAAGACCTTAGTTGCTACAGAGCTTTCTGAGGCTCTCAGATGACTGGCTTTTACATCTTATGCGACTAAGGAGGGGAAGCAATAGGTGGGCTAGCTTTGAAAGCAAATTACTAGGTTACTTTGCTGAGGGAAGAAAGTTTGGGGATTCCAGTAATTTCCTTGGTATTTTTGCTTTTATCCAGTTCTTGATTAGTATAAAATACATAAACCTTGCAAGGTCTTATGTGATTAATTTGTTATGTGGGGACTTTGTGGATCACCCAACTAAACTGCCATTTCAAGGTTTTATACTTTGTGCCTGAAAGAGATCTGTTGCAATATACATCTGGCTTCAACTTACTGCATAATAACACTAAGAACTTCACAGCATTTCTGTATGGGATATTTAGCTTGTAGAGACCAGTGATTTTAGTCATGGTTGCAATAACCTACAGACAACCCCCAAACTAAATGCATTAGTGTGTCCATTTTTTGTTCATCTGTTTGTCCCAACAGGGCTTTCCTGTGTAAAAGCATCAGGGCTACTTTCTGCTGTCTGTTTCCATGACTTGAGATAACCAGCAGATTCTGCTGCACAAGCATACTGCAGGCATTGCCTGTGGGAGTCCGTCTCTTGAGAGAGAGGAGATTCATTTCTCTTACCCCCCAGGCTCTCATGAGACTTCATGGTAACACAGTCTTGTTTCATGCTCCAGGCAAGATTCATGAAACCTTTAGAAATCCATGATAGAGATGGTTGCTTCTGGGCTACCCCCACTGGGGTAGCTTTTTATAGTCCACAGAGACTAGCATTTCAACAAGCAATTCATCACTTTCTAATCTTTGGGTGAATCACACTCTATTTTATTATCCGACTAGCTCAGGTGCAAATGTCTGTGTTTGGCCAGAGTTTTCCCACCCTTCTGTGCCTTGCTGAAATGATTATTTCAAATGACTGCTGAGCAAATGATTGCTATCACCCTGTGCACATTTGGAGGGAGAGGTTGTAAAAAGAAGAGGTTATGTGACCTTTTCTCTCCATCAATACTCTTAGATGCTAGATATATGCTCAGGAACATTTGAAAATAGTAAGGGCTGTGCTGCCTTCCCAGCCAGATCAGCAAGATCCACATCATTAGGTTTGCAACTATTGGCCTGAGAAAAATATGCAGAATACTTCTTTATTTTAGATGCTTTGATGCCATCTGCATCTTTATAATTCCTGATGCTCACTTATCACCCTTCATAGTTCTGTATCCAGTTGCAGGGATTTTTTTTGTGCATCAAGAATTTGTGATGGTTAAAAAAGTGGCAAATTTTGCTAAAACAAAAACAACAACAACAAAAAAAAAAGTAGAGAAAATCAAAGAAGAGATTTCTGAGACGCCTTCTCCAAATGACTCCAAATTTTTCTCTAAATGTGTTTGTTATTCTGTATTGCAGTATTGAAATTACTTCAAAATGCAAATAAATATCTTATCCAATACCAGCCAGTGTCTGTAGCACTCCTGACACACTCATACGTGTAAAATATTTAAATGCTTCTTGAATGACATTAGCTAAAACATTCCCTTGGTTTCTCTATTTACCTGGGTTTTTTTGAGTGCAGTGCAATATTGATGCTGTCAGTTAATACAGAAAGTCACATCAGCAGCTCGATGAGAGTTAATCACAAATAATGGCACTGTTTAAAAGAATGAACCTTATAATCTGCATAGATCGTTTTGTGCTTTGATATATTTTTATTACAAAACCAAATAATTTTCCCTCAGCATTTGTTAAACAATAGATCACTCCTAACATAACATTACTGCAAGGCAACTATTTATATATTGCCACTCTTCAAAATCACATAACTATTGGTTACAGCTGAAACTTTATACTGGCCTTTTTATTTATTTTTTTTTTCAAAATAAAACTATTGTAACTGCATAATTTGAAGCACTTTCTTTAAATTGCAGCTTGTTACCTATCTTCTGCAATAACATGTTTTTAAATTACAATAATTTGGGGCTTTTAAATCTGATACTCTCCACTCTAGGGCTCCATGCTAGATGTCAGTGGCATTCCATGTAGGCACAGGAATCTCCACTAATGAACCTGAAGCAGATGAGGGTCATCGTTAATGTCTGACTGTGTATTTACAGAGGGAGGTTTGATGGGGAGTGTGGGCAAAAGTAATAGATCTCCCACCTTGCTTCCTTAGCCATAAACACTGCTTGAGAACAAGTGGCTTGTGTTTGGCTATACACTTAGATGGATTTCAGTCAAACTAATGACCAAGCATCACTGAATTTCCCGAGGCACATGAAATTTTAAAAAACCTTTTTTTTCCTTTTTTTCCTGAATAATATTTTTTTTGAACCTGATGAAATGCAAAATTGGATCACAAGCACGTCACTCACTAGCAGCAGGAAAGGAGTACCTTTCACAGGCTGGTAAATTAGAGGGCAAATTCATGTGAATTCTGCAGGAGAGAGGATGGGCACTGATCAGCCACCCCAGTGAGGAGACACCTGATTGTAAAACTACTATACTGCCATCTCACATACCTATGTGCACCACCTAGTTTCAAGGGACAGGGAATTTAGCAGGGAATCAGCCCATTGACTTCACCTGGCTTTAGATCAATGCCACCTCTTTTCTATAAATCTGTGAAACAACTGTGAGAGGCTTTAAAATGTAATACTGGATATCCTGTTCCCACTTTTTGCAGAATGGCAATTATTTGGCAAAGCAATATTCAGTTTAGTATTACTTCTGTAAAACACAGTTTTCATTAGCTTTGGTGCCCTTTATCTGTCTTATAACATTTTTGTAATAAAGGTGGTGTGAAAATATTCACTGGAGCTACTGCTAGAGCTACTTGCAGTATGCCACTTTAAAGAAAATGAAGATTTTTTTTGTTGTTTTGGGTTTTTTTTGTTTTGTTTTGTTGTTTGTTTTTGTTTTTGTTTTTTGTTTTGTTTTGTTTTTTTCCTCCTGAATATCATTGCTTCTGAAATAAGACCTTATTTATGTTGGATAAAATCAAACATGCCATGGAGCACAGGGGTGGACAATGAAGTGATAAATATGCTTGAATCCCACCTATGTTTTAATTTTCATGGTGAGTGCCAGCAGCCAATTTGGGTGATGGAAAGCTGTATCAGGGCAGACAGTGGCACAGGCAGTTCACAAGTAAATGCTGTTGATTTCATGTGGTGGTGATGAGCACTGAGCTGGGGGCGGGGGGGAAGAACATGACTGTGTGTGTTCATGGGGTTGGAAGGGCCATCGTGTTTCACAGATTCCCAACAACAAATTCTGACAAGTGAAAAATGTTTGATTTTTAAAAGTCACACAGCTTGCCTTTTTTAAACACTTTCAGTATTTATTTAACCTAGTAAATAGGTTTATTAGCAAGATTCCATTCTTTGTAGTTTAGGTAATGGATCTACCATATGTTTATGCTTTAAGGACTTGTGTAAGACTGCTAACACCTATTTCTCCACCTCCTGTCTCAGGGGTTAAGACCTTGGTATGCTGCCAGTTTACTGCTGTGGTCCCTTCCCCTTGTATAATTACAGTCATTCCCAGAGTGAAAGAAATTCCCTGAGCTTTTGCTCTAACTAGCCACGATGTTTCACTACAGAAAGGCACTTCTTTAAAAGAAGAAAAGTAATAAAACTTTCACATTATTAACTTTTTTCCTTTTAAAAGATGCTGAAAAAATGCCATTTTACCACATTAAAGACCTTTACATGAGACTCACCATTGGCTAATGAGCCTTGTTGTACAATCTACCACATGCAACTGCCTTCAAGTGCTACTTTTAACTTAACCTTGATGTAGTGCCAGGAATGTGCAAAGGATATACTTTGATGGTGGGAGCAGTCCTCTTCCTCCCTTCCCCCACCTTTTCTGTATTGATACACTTCAAAATATCTGTAAGATTTAAATTTTACTGTTTAACAAAGAAACTACTTTATATCGCATAAAGGGTGAATAATTATCTGTCCTATAGAAATAAACAAGTAGATCAGTTATTTAGAATAGACATCATAAGAAGCTATTAATACTTTTTACTTGCACAGTGACTTTCTTCTTGCAGATACAAAGCAGTTCATAAACACCTTCACAACTTCCCTGTGAAGAAAGGATATTCTCTGCTTTATCATTGCTAAAACTAATTCAGTGACTTTATGGAAGATGACACAGAATACCAGCATCAGAAACAGGATCTGAAGAATTTTTACTTGCAGTTCCCCATTTGATATTGATTTCCACCCATCACTGGAGTGAACTATTGTGATGGCAGTGCTACTGGAATTTGTTTAAATTTCATGACCAGATATGTTCTTCAGAGAAACACACACTTGATTTATATAATAATAATTATAACACAGGTAATATTCTGAAGATACTTTGGAGACACTTCCCTGACATTACACTTTCTTTAAATAAAATTACTACAATGTTGAAAATTACTCATAAAGTTTCCATGAAGACTATTTATACAAATGTCAATTTTCTTAATCGTTATAGTTCAGTGACTTAATTTCTGTCTGTTATTTCCTTGACTGCATACTCCAAACATATAAAAGCTGTTATCTAGATGTTTTAATTTTCCATCATTTGAAAATTTTGTGAATGAAAGGAGTGCCTGAAATTCTTGAAACATGACATGAAAAGTCCTTCACAAAGGTTATAATCAAAGATGAAATGAATGACGGAGCATGGGAAAATCATAGAATCATAGAATGGTTTGTGTTGAAAGGGACATTAAAGATCATCTCGTTCCAACCCCCATGCCATAGGCAGGGACACCTCCCACTAGACCAGGTTGCTCAAAGGCCCATCCAGTCTGGCCTTGAACACATTTGGTGACAGAGCATCCACAGCTTCCCTGGGCAACCTGTTCTGATGTCTCAACACCTTCATAATGAAATATCAAATGAATAACAAGGGACCAACAATAAGTTTTTCTATATGCATCACAAAAGTAAAGACATGACATAAATTCTCTTGACATGAATATAAAAGCTTGGGATGTCTTGAGATGTCTTCATGAGACAGTTCAGAGCTTGTAGAAGTTGACTTTGAAATTCCTTTTATTTTCTGCCTTGATTCCTGCATCCATTGTGCAAGCCAGGTAATTTACCATTTTCCTTAGATTTGAACACAAAAAAAATCTAGAGTGATATTCTGAGTAGGTGAAATCTTAATTAGAGCAAAAATGGGAGCATCTTGTAGCTTATGAAAATATGACCCTAAGTGTACAAAAGTAATCAAAAAAGATCTTATCTGAGAGTAGCCTATGAATTTTCAAGTTAACAGAACAGGATTATGGATAGAATTACTAAAATTTGGTATTAATTTCCTCCTTTAAATAAAGACTGAATTAAATTTTTCAAAAGTAAAGGTGATTATAAATGATGTTTCCTTATATTCCATCCTCTTCAAAGTCAAGAAGAAAATTATTTTCCACATGCCAGTTTCTGACACAGTGGGAGGAGAACTGGTGCTCAATTTTGCAATTACCAGGTGGCATTAGAGGAATAACACAGTGGAATCAAATCAAACTGAAAAACAAAATATGGCAAAAGGGCATTTGTATTTCTCTCTCTTTTTTTTTTAATTATTTTTTTTATTAATGCATATTAACCATTCACTGCAATTGTCTTGAGCTTTTGTAAATCCAGTTCTCTCTCTTTCTAGAATAGCCTTCTAAAGGAGAAAATTCCATTTTCTAAAAGTAAATTTTATTTCTTCTTAATTGCCAGTGATTATGAACAATTTTGACCACCTCACAGTATGGAGGACTGGCTAGAACTACTTGAGATAGGTTAAGTTTTGTTTTCAAAGAAACTGCTTATGTAATTTTTATTCCTTCATTTGAAATAAAATATTATTTCAAGTTTTGAAAGTATTTATGGACTGTTTTGTGAAACAATGAAAGTATGCTGCCTTAATGAAAATCATGTTATGGTTTTATTCCCTCATCAACCAAACTTTTTGTTTCCTTTTAAAAAGAAGAAAAAAAAGAAAACAGGTACACACTTAAGAAGAAGGGTCACTTTTTCAAAAAATGCTGTCCTTTGTTTCATATTTTTAAATTTAAAAAACCCCCAAACTTTAAAATATAAAAACCCCCTTCTATGTAGTAATTTGAGAGTTAAAATGGATATTCTCTGATAAATAGATAATGATAACATACATAAGGTGAAAGTGACGATGATGGCAGAGGCATGACAAATGCATATGGGTTGGAGGGGTAAAGGTAAAAAAAATTATAAGCTAGATACTGAGACAAGGTAGGACTTAAGAGTAAAATGAAGAGTTTTCCTGGCCAATTTGTCTTCACCCTGGGTAGAACTTCTTATAGTTATTATAAACCCCTGGGCATTTTGGATAATTGCAGAAAAGATTTATGCAGAAACCAAACAAATTCATGTTATTAGAAGCAGAAATCCTTATAAGACATATTTTTATATGTATGTCAGAGAACACAGCAATATAATTTCCTGAAAAATTACTTGTTTGTGTATGAAATGTGATTTTTGATAAGGGTTTGAATAAGAATCCATATGAGCTCTGCCTGTGTTGCAAGCCATCTGCTTACATAGGCAGAATTGTTCTATTTTCTCTGTTCGTCTCCCCAAGTGGTATAAAATCCGTGTAACACTCACACTAGTGCTTGAATACTTAATTACCAAACATATATTAGAGAATAGTCAAACACAAATTTGCTTTATTAATATCTTTATGGAGTAGGAATCACACATTTGCATATAACCATGTTACCTTTTTGAGACAACTGAAGACTCTTTTGGTAAGGTCTCCCCCATCAGCCTCCTTTTTTCAGAGTAAACAACCCCAGGTCCTTCAGCTGCTCCTCATAATACTTGTTCTCTACACCCTTCAGCACCTTTGTTGACTCCTTTGGACATGCTTCAGCACTTCAATGGACTTTTGGGGTGAAGGGCCCAAAAGTGAACACAGTATATGAGATGCAGCCTCACTATTGCCAAGTAGAGAGGGACAATCTCTTCCCTATGGCCACACTATTCCTGATGCAAACCAGGATAGTCTTGGCCTTCTTGGACACCTGGCCACACTGCTGTCTCATGTTCAGCTGACTGTCAACGAACACCCCCGATCCCTTTCCAACAGGCAGCTTTCAGCCACTGTTCCCCAAGCCTGCAACATTGCATGAGGTTTTGACCCAGGTGCAAGAACTGGCACTTTGCTTTGTTGAACCTCATACCATTGGCCTCGGCCCATCAAAGCAGCCTGTACAGATCCCTCTGTAGAGCATCCTTACCCTCAAGCAGTTCAACAGTCCCACCTAACTTGATGTCACCTGTGAACTCACTGAGTGAGCATGCACTCAATCCCCTCATCCAGATTTATTGATAAAGATATTAAACAAAACAGGCCACAATACTGAGCCTTGGGGAACATCACTTGTGATTGGCCACCAACTGGATTTATCTCCATTCACCATAGCTCTCTGAACCTGGCTAGCCAATCAGGAGTTTACTCACTGAAGAGTATGCCCATCCAAGCCATGAGGAGACATTTTTTCCAGGAGAAGGATGTGGGAAGTCAATCAAGTCATCAAGTTCAATTTCCCTGCTCAAAAAAGGGACAGCTAGGGCCATGTTGGCTTCTCTCAATAACCTGTTCCAGCATTTGAGTGCTCACATGGTAAAAGTGTTTTTTTCTCATGTTTAAACATAAATAACACAGTTTGTGTGCATTGTCGCTTGCCCTTTCACTGAGCACCAAGAAGATTCTGGTTCTTTCTTTTACTCCCCTCATCAGGTATTCAAACACTTCAATGAGATCCTACCCTGAGCCTTCTCTTTTCCAGGATATACAGTTCCAGCGCTCTTTCCTCACAGGAGTGGTGCTCCAGACTCTTCACTGGACTGTCTCCATTATGTCCATGACTCCCTTGTACTGGAGAACCCTGAACTGGACCCAGCACTCCAGGCATGTCTGACCAGTGTGGAGTAGAGGGGAAGGATCACCTCCCTCAACCTGCTTTTCCTCACACAACTCAAGATGTTCTTGTCCTTCTTTGCTGCAAGGGCACGTTATTGACTCGTGACTAACTTATCATTCACTAGGACCCCTAGTTCCTTGTCTGCAAATCTGCTTTCCATTCATTCAACTACCATCTTGGCGAATGTGATTCTTCTTCCCCAGCACCTCCCTTTTTTGAACTTCATTATATTCCTGTTAGCCAATTTCTGCAGCCTGTTGAGATACAGATGGTGTGTCCACCACTTGTCCCAGTTCTGTATTATCTGAAAACTCCATTCCACCCTCCAGGTCATTAATAAGAATGTTAAACAATTGGGTCCAGTATCAACCCCTAAGGCACACCACTTGTGACTGGCCCCTAGCTCAACATTGTACCACAGACCACAACCTTAAACACACACTGTAAATATCAAATTTGAATGAAAGAATCCTTCTACAATGGGCATGGAATAAAAAGGGAGAAAGATGACTAAAATGCCAACCATCCTATCTGTAATGACAGTCTGATGCTGAAATATTTTGACAGCATCCTGAAAGTGTATTCATGAACTATAGGCAATCACAGACATCTCTGGAGTTAATGGGTGTGCTTACCACATTAGGTGGGAATACATCATAGAACAACTAAATATGCATTGGTCTGTGAGAGAAGTTGTGATTGGGAAAAAAAAAGAGAGTACAGAAGATCTGTTCTTGATCTCTTCACTGGCCTGGACATGCATTGGTGGAGTTGTGCATGACTGCATATGACAGAAGGATGTGGCCAGAGCCATGGGTCACATAAGAAGAGGATAGTGTACCTGGAACTACAAGGAATCCAACAATGAAAGAAGTTTCTTTCTTAGGGAAAAGGATGTAGAAGGGAGCATGACTGTCAAGAAAGTAAGTATGGGGTTTCGCTTCTGTTGTATTCAGGGATTCAGGAATGGTCTGTTTATCTACAAATAAGTTTGCAACCAATTTCAGGATCTCACATTATACAAAAATGGCACCTGTGTGCTTAACTGAAGTGGATTTATTCACTGTCACTGTGTTGAACAGACTGACTGACAGAATAAAGTCCTTGCTAAATGAAGTGTAAACATGCACGCTCGTTTTTATCAAGAAGTTCCTTGGTCTCAACAGATGATTGCAGTCATATGTCTAGGATTGGTTCACCTGGAAAGAAATAAAGAAAAATCAGAGTAGCAATGAATGTTTAGTGTCTTTCAAAACCAATTTTCACTCATCTCTTTAGAGATGAAAATCCTGGTATAGATGGAGTGAATGCTGTGCAGAAAAAGACTCATGAACTGGAATCTTACTCAGTGTCTTCAGCAATTTTGCCAGTTACTTGCACTGTAAAGGGTCACCCCTGACCAGAACAGAGAGATGGCAACATCTATTCAGTCATGCGATATACTGTACATAATCTCACTGGATGTTGCCTCCTCCAGTCTTGACGTTCTTTATGTTTTGACACAAGTAAGGATCATTCACTGCTGTCAGAAAGTCACCAGGTCTCAGAAGAAAACGAGGTTCAGTCTGTGTGCTCTAAACTGGAACAGAGCACAAAGGCAGGCAGGACTTGTCTTTCATAGTGTGTTTTACAAGTAAGGAAAAACTAATGGGAGCTACTGAACATCCACCAATGCTTAGAGACCTTCATGATGAGAATCCACATTAAAAACTGTATCATTGCAGAGTTTGTGATGTTAGGATTATTTCAATAATTCCTGTCCTTACACTCTGTATCCTGTCATAAATATTAAAATAAAATTAAAAAAAAAATCAATTTAATCCTGTGTTTACCTTTTGCTTTAGCATTTTCCTTTTGTCATCATTCTGTGGATTAATGTTCACATAGTTGTCATGTGTGCACAAGCTCCACAGATTTTCTGTTACAGACATGGATAACTTGTTTACACAGTTTTCCAATTCACTTTTACACCATGTCAGCAGACTGAGTTGTGATCTCCTGGCTTATGCCAGCAGAATGGGATTTAGGTATCAGACTGAAAGTAAGGGTGCAGTAATTTTGTATCTCTTTACTTTTGGAGCCACCAAGGAGAATGAAAAAGATACCACACACCTTTTCAGTTAGCCAGACTTCTCAAATGTGATTTTACAGATAATAACAGTAAGCTCACACAGCACATTTGTATCTATGCTTAAGAGCTATGTAAAGCAGTTAGAGCTGTTACACAATGTCAAATGCTTTCCTTAAACCATAGTTTCTCCTGTCATAATCCAAGCTCTTCAGGTGCTTCCAGTAAAAGGGTAAAAAAGACTGTGACTAGAGAGGGATCAATGCAGCAGGGATTGCTCTCTTACATTTTGAAGACAAATTAGCCAGAGAAATTATATCCTCTTGGGTTTTATTGTTGTCTAAATCTCAGACTTTGCAACCATAGTCAGCCAAGCTGACTATGTGTATCACTGCAATTCACTAGAGAGTGATGTTCAGCACAAGTCATCTCTTGTCTTTCCCCATAGCTCTCCCTTGCATAGTGCACTTTTCTGTCTATGTGATATAGGTGTTACTTCTACTGGTATTTTAGTTTATACTATCAGATAGCAGCAGAGCTTTTGAGATTCATGATAAGATAGTTTCTGAGATCTTCAACACTGTGACTCCAGGCAGCTCACTGAAGAGCTTAGTGAAAAGCATGCTTCAGAAATTTTGACATTGTGTTAAAAAATTTATTTTTTGTGGGAAAAATGGTTTGTAAGTTCTACTCCTGCCTTACATAATGGGTACATAATGGGTCATGTATCTGAGTCCTATTTCTTCTTTGTAATCGACAGGACTTAAACTCCATTTTATATGAAAGCACAGTCCTATAAAGCAGATGGTAGGAGACAGAATTAGTGCATGGGAATTTTGAAAGGAATTGTACTTCAGGGGGTCATACCTCTCTTTCTCAGCTCACTGAGGGATTTGAAATCATCCTGTAGGTATAATATTAATAGTAATCATTGTTCATATAGATTTTGATGTTCTACTTCATGCTTTCTAGCTATTGTGCTACTTAAAGCATTATGGGTGAACAGTAGTTTGAAATACTTCAAATAACAGCTATTTCACACAATTTTTTACTGACAGTCAAAGAAAAATGTCTTGCAAAAGTATCCTGGCAACAAGACTTACAGCGTCAGTGTAATTCTTGTACATGTATTAGCATGTTGTGGAATATCACTGTTCAGAGAAGAGAGCTGCAAATACAATTTTATCCTTAAGCAGCAGTTTTCCCAAACTGTAACAGTAACTATTACCTAAATATCCAAACCAGAGTATTTGTGTGGAAAAGATGATACAAGTCAAATAAAATCAGGTTGCATAAGCATTTTGTAAGACTATTTTAGAATCAGCAGTCCTTACCTTAAGGGCTTTTAATACGAACCCTCTGCATTATGATATTCATATGATGCCACAGGTTGTCAAAATGCTTATGAGTGATTTAAAAGTACTTACAGGAAACATTCAGTGGTGGAACCTGCAACATTGTAAGGGAGGTGGTAATTTTCACAAAGCCCTTTCATTGAGAAAGAATAATAGTTTGAGCCCAACCAACAGTGCTTATGTAGTCATAGGTAAGCATTAGCCCACCAGTGACAGACTGCCTGAGATGGCAGATGAGGACATGGATTGCTTGAATAGCCAGTCATTGCCTCCTACCTGCACAGCCTTCTGCTCTTTTGGTTCTTGTCACTGAGTAAGGGATCGTGTTTTTGCAGCAACAAGAGAGAAGCAGTGGGAGTAGGAGACTTAAATTGCTTGTATTCTTCTCAGCTTTCTGTCCTGGCCCTGCTCCTTCCCTCCAAAGTGCCTTGTCCTCATTTCTGCAGTCAAAATGTTAGTTTTCTGCATGCTGTCAAGAAGTCTTGAAACCAGGGAAGAAAGTGCCCCAAATGACCCTAAAGTTAGAATCGGTTCCAAAAAGCAGAGTGCCAGGGAATGCCACGAGGTCTGCTAAGGCCTGTACTGATTTTTGTAAAAGAGCTTCAACTGCAATGGCAATGGGCAGGGACATGAAGCACAAAAAGACATTGGATATATCCAAGCATCTCTTAAATGTTTCTGTAGGCAGCCAAACGTTAATGGGCCTGAATTTGTAACATAATTCAGAAGAAATAGAAGTGCTGAACCAAACAATTTATTGTGTGTGTGTGTGTGTGTATACTGTTCCATCAGAATTAATCCCAGGCTGAAAATAATCTATACATGCCTTTTACTTCACGCATGACAGGTATCACCTGTTTTCAGATATGCAACATAAACCCAGTATAAACATTATATCATATATGCTGGCTAATTCAACAGTGATTTGATTCTGTACGGATACATGATTCAAGCTGAATTTGTACTGTAGGTGATTTGGAAGTGCTTGGATCCAGTATTAATAAATGTAGGACCACACAGACTACACATTCAAAAAATTGAGCTATAAGGGCTAGTTGATTAAAACCTGAGATTTCTGGGGCAGGGTAAATGAATAGCATGAATTTTCCAAGAAGTGCTTCATTGGTTTTACTTATCCATCAAAAACTCACTTCCTACCTAAACAGAAGTATCTGCTGATAACAACTTCTTCATGCTTCTATATTTGTAGCTACAACAGATATTATGATAAGGAAGATTACAGACTGTGAAAGAGCTCAGAAACTTTAGTTTAACTTTTGGGCTTTGACTGACATTCTGTCTAGTTTGAGCATATCTCTGAATATCTCTTCTCCTTCAGTAAAATAGGGATAATTACATATCATATATAAAGCATTTGAACATGAAAACAGGAAGGTGTCCAGGATGCCCAATGCAAGAATAACAAAATTTACTAAACAAAAAATACTTTACATAGGGCTAATTGACAGAGCTTTCATCAATAATTAGCCCTGAGCATTTTATTGGTAATAAACTTGTAACGTTTCCGGTGAGGTAAATATGTCCTAGCTCTTTAAAATCCCTCTCAGTGCAGAGAGTTAAAAAGTTCTTCTTCCCACTCTGCCCTATAATAATATGCAATTTTTAGTAGCTGCAGCACAGTGTACTGCAAGTGGTGACAGTATTTCAGTGGCATATTAACTTCTTCCTTCTGAACTGGATTCTTAGGTATGAATATGGTAGGCAGTAGGATTTTGGTATACAAGTACACACATATTTTTGGAAATATTTGTTTTATTGTTTTCTGTATCAGTAAAGAACTAGTCTAGATAACAGTATTAATAACAGAGGGAAACTTGTGCTTGTCAAGCTGAGCAGTTCTACCGCCATCCCCCATCTGCCTGTCTGTTACTGTGATGTCACGGTGAAAAGAAAGCTTTCAACAAAGAGAAGTATTCCCACTAAAAGCCTGAAACACAGTTTATGACAAACAAAGACAAATGAAAGAGGGAGACAGGTAAGGAAGAAGGCTAGGAAGAGAGCTTTGCTGAAACCCTGCTTAAAATAGGATGAAGTGCATGAGAATGAAGGATCAGAGGGCAAGATAGAAAATGAGAACTGTCATCAGCAGGTCAACTTGCTGGAAGACCTTTTGTAATCTAAAAAGGACCACAGGAAATTTCCTGAGGGCAGAGGTAGCAAAATATTGAAAGGCAATTATAGATGTTTTAAGTGGACAGAGCACAGAGTTCCTCCAGGCCTACACAAATTGCATCCTTGAGTCTGAAGAGGAAGCAGTGATGGGAAAAATAGGAAAAAACTTGGCAAGAATTTTGAAATCTTGACAAGGATGGCAGTGACCTCAGAGTAAGGGACAGATGGCTAACTCAGTTCCTGACACTAAGAAATTAGTAGGAACAACATGCCCACAAAGTTGACTTCTGCTATGAGGATTTGGGGATAATCAGCAAGGTTTTTAATTTTCATCACTGTAGTGTACATATTCTTTTTCATCCTAGAAAACTGGATAGACTAGGTGATCTCTTGGCATCTTCTGACATCTTGGGTTTTTAATTTCTCTAATTTAAAATAACTTGGCAATGTCAGCTGTACTGTGTAAACAAAATTAATTTCAAAATAAAGAAAAATTTCCTTCATCCTGCTATAGATATAGATCTATAAAACAACTCCAATAGGGGAAAAAATAATAATTAAAAAAAAAAAGTTCACATTAAATAAGTTAGTTATCATGCTCTATACAGCAAAGAAAAGAGAATAATATATCTGAAGTCATTCAGATGGACTTTGAAGTATGGTGGGAGTAGAGGCAGGAAGGACTAGTAGTCTAACATTCCCTATTAGTGTTGCTCTCTTTATGTTTCTGTTTTGAAAGACATCTAACAAGGTACTTAACTCCTACAGAAATTATTATTGCCTCAGACCTAGATGAAAATACATCTTAGTTTATATTCTGATATTTAGTGTCACCAAACTGAATAATATTCAGGATAGAGTAAGATAATTTTGTAAAAGACCTTTTCTTGTCAAAAGAATTGCTCTCAAGTATCAATTAAAATTTCCTTTCACTTAATGGAATGAAATATTCCATTCATTGTGCCTGACAAATGATCCTGCAAAATCTTCTTCTGAAAATTGTGTCTGAACACTTTATCTCATATTTCCTCTCTGATGAAAGAAAAAAAGGACTTAAAAAAGAAAGACTAACAAGTAAAGATATAGTATAAAAACCAGCTTTTATTGACCAAATGAGTACAAATGCTACAGCTCAAGCTATTTCATTTCCCAAAATGCCTTTACATGTACAGTCTCTTAGTTCAATTATAGACAATTGATTTTCAGTAATTATTTTTAAAAGACTTAGTAGTAATGATCTCACAAAGTAAGTAGGAAAACATATTGGATTTTATCTTCTTGACTCAATATAGAGGGAGGTTATTTACTGCTAATAAGTAGAAGACAAATTTATTTTCAGTAGAGAAAGTGATACCTCATAACTGGGATTATTTGTTTTTTTACTTTTTTTTTTTTTTTAACATATTTCACTTTTTTCTGACATGTTGTCATAACAAGGCTTTTGCATCAATACAAAATATGTTCAAGATTTTTTTTTATTTTGCTAAGAGAAAAATAACTGCTTAACTTATCTCCTTTCCTAGACAATGGCCTATATTAATTAAGAAAATTGCAGAATATTGTTTCTACCCAGTGAAGTGCTAGAATAAGTTTCTTTCCAGAAGGAAGCTGCCTAAAGTTTCTCCCATAGAGAAGAACAGAATCTGACTCTTTCACTTCCTTTTATTTTAGTGCTATAATCACCTTTTAGTTACAGAAAAACTTGATAGCAACACCTCTTCTGGTCACATTTTAAAGGGTAAGCTATAGCTGTGTTCTGTTACTTTAGATGGTACCTGGTATTTCTCCAGAGAGAATCCTTGTCTTTGGTTTCAGATACATTGAGAGGACTCTTGGAGGTGGTGTAAAGAGCTCAAAGCAGGCTACAGTTTCAGAAGCTGGGATTTCTAAGCAGCTTCTTTCTCAGCATGTGCAGGTTTCTCACTGCTTTTCTGAGATGTATGACTCTTCTCAGTCAACATATAAAGAAGGGAAGGAATCTAGTCCAGTGTCATTAACTCCACGAATTAGATGGTGCAATGACTACTTCATACCATTCTAAATTTCTTTTATTCCAGTTATTCTTTAGCTTCGAGAGAAGTACATGAAATAATCTGTGAACAGACACTTTATGAAGCTGTTGGATCATTAATGAACTAATCAGTACTCTGGGGTTTAAAATACTCCAGGCTTTATAATCCTGGCAGCAGTCTGTTTATGTCCATTGGTCTTCCTTGTAAATGTTCTCCAATTATAAAACTAGCAGGAATGTTTTTGCTTATTTTTTGTCTTCTCATGCTTCCATATTTGCAATATTTTTGCTTGCTATGTTGCATATATTTATGCATAGAGTCTGACTGATAGGCAATAAATCCACCCACTGAAAATGCAAAAAAAATCCCAGAAAAAAAATCTTAGTGAAGTAACTGGTGCAAAGTTGGTACATTAACATCAGCTCTCTCTTGAAAATAAGTGAAGGTTGAATACAAGTGATCAATCATACAGATTCTTTATCTGAGGTGTACAACCTTGAGATCATTTGCCTGTGCCTGACTAGACAGAATTCAAATACAATTTGTAACAATAAACTGTGACTTTCAATGGATCAATCACAATTGTTTCTCCTTGTTACTTTAATTGAACCACCTTGTAATTATTGAAGCATTTATTTTTAATTATCCATTCTCATTTGTTCTGAATGTCTGTATTTTGTTTCATTCCCCCAAGAACAATTTAGTAATATAATATGGAAACCTCAATAGGTTCCATTGTGGACAGATAATAATGAATTTAAGAAGTGAATAAAGGATAATGATCGTCCCAGAGATATGGATGTTAAAATATCAGGAAAATATATATTTCTGAAGTAAAGAATTTCTTTTCACCTTTTAATACAAGTGTCACTATCACATCATTAATATCCTTAATGGTATTAATCTACCAAGGCTCTCCCTCAACGTTATCTTCTGCGTTTAGACAATCAAATGCACCACTCTATTCCTAACCTGACATCAAAGCTCTCTTATTCCTCTCAGTATATAGGTCAGTGACTATTCCTGAAATGAGTCAGTTACCTGTTTCATTTAAGTTCCCCTAACATTTTTACTGTAAGTTTAATGAAAAGGGAGAAATAGACTGTTTGGACACTGCTGTAAAATTACAAAGTAGTAAGAATTTAGCTAAATTTACAGCATGGAAAACTTGTCTTGGCTTTTACCATAGCTCAGAATATGTTCCTGAGTAACCACTTCTGAAGCAAAGAGAGAAGTCTGTCTAGAAGAAACAACCTTTCCCAAAGGTGCATGTAGTGATATATGTACCTCATGTACCTTCACTTTTGTGGAAATGCCTGTCACCAGACAAAATAGTTCATTCCTCTGAAAGGTATTCACACAGAATAAATGAACATGAGTATTTTCAGATATTCTTTGCTTAGGGTCTTTTCCATTTGTTCATTTGAGAGGCTATTATCTGTGTCAGATCATCCAGTTTACCAAAACTGTGTATTGATGCCCATTAGCTGCTTGCTTACACTGATAACATCAGTAATGCAGTACTGGGGGAGGCCTGGACACCAGCAGCTGCAGTGCTCTGGCTGTTAAAGTGCATCTAGTTGTCAGTGGTTTAAATAAGACATCAGAAGATACCATATGAAATGTTAGAAGGAAAAAATACCACTACATTGTTCTGTTAGCTAATTTTCTTCCTGTGGGAGTGGCCAGAACACCTCTCTAAAATTTCAGCATCTCACACTTGACTGTTCCACTGGTTTCATCAAAACAGTAGAACAGTAAACTAATTTTGACTCAGTACTCATTTATGTTATTTTTTTTGTTTATTTGGGATTTTTGGACATACAACATACAGTCTTTCATTATGAGATTGACTTTATTTTTTCTTTTTTATCACATAAATTGCAGCAAAGCTGTGTTTTTTGTAATACTCCAAAGTTCCTCATTGTCACCACTCTGAACTAGGATGACCTGTAGAGAAGTACTTCTCCTTCTGGGAGCATCATGATGAACCCTTAAGAACCCCTTGCAACTTAAGATACTGTATTATTCCATGACCACTTAGTACTACCTCTTTGCTTTCTCTCTGTCACAGTTAAGTGCAGAAATAACTCTCCATGTATTTTCTGAGCTGAGGAACCAGTTCTCTTTCTGATAATGTTGCACATCAGGAAAACATTTCTTGACAGCCATGGTAATTAGTTGCCAGTGATAAGACTCTGAAGGCACTTGATTCTCTGTCATTAATGGTCTCTGTGAGCAGATTATGTACAAAGAATGAGACACAAACATATATACAATCCCTTTCCTGCAGAGGGCGGAGAGAGATGCTCCAAGTCCATTAGGTCTTTTCCATTACTAGTATGTATAATTATTTCAGGAAAATAATTATCCTCCCCTCTCTAGCTAACTTGTGTTTGAGGCCCCTGTGTTTCTTTTTCTCTCACTGAAATCATTAACTGATTGGTTTCCTTTTCCTATATACACATTTAAATTCCATTGATGCTAATAGAAAATACATGTGCAGGTGATAATAAACATATAAATATTTGAATTCTGCTAAGACTTCTCCCTAGGGCATAACAGTAAAAATGTTATAGGAAAATACATTTGTACTGAAGAACAGAAGAAGCAAATTTGATGTGTTTACTTTTTTTTCCCCCCAAATCAACAAGATAAAGAAGCAGTAGAGAGTGTCTTTTGGTTCTTCTTAGATAAAACTGTTCACATAAAAAGAAGTAGAAATTTTAGTATTACTCCAGCAGCTTTGTTTGAGGAACATGGCTTAGCTCTGTCTAGCAGGGCTAGACATGGCATTGTGTATTTGTTAGCTTTTTGGAAGGATGAAAGGACTCTTCATTAGAAGCCTGGCAGAACTAGCATGCAGAAAGATGTAGATGCAAACACCTTACTGTGACAACTAAATTGAGAACATGTTAACTTTTTGCTTCATTTGTCAACAAGATAATAATGATTTCAGGGTAACTGAGGTCACAGGTGACATGAATCTTGTTGGGGGGGGTGGGTGTCTTAAAAGCTATTAACAAATGTGTGGTTTGATGTTTCTCTGTATAGCATAATTCTGCTACTGTACCACAACACTTAAATAGTAACATTAATATTTCCAATTTCGTCCCTGTTTTTCTACTTTTATTGCACTAGGACTGTAAGACACTATGTCAGCAAGTCCAGACCATAACAGCTATAGGAAGCTATGCAGGGTATGGCTTAGTTAGGACGATCTTACTCTGTATGTCTCTGCAAACCCCTCTTCAGCACCCTGTGACAGATGTTGAAGATCTGTACTATGACAGCAAAAGCTGCAGTGACAAAGTAGCATATCAAGTGGAGACTGAATGGAAACTACCACTGCCTGAGAAGATACTGGGACTCATTAAACCCTCTAGATGTTCCTAGATAGGAAATGATGATCCATGATTCAGAGAGGTAAAAACAAGCATACAACTGTCCTTGCTAATACGACCCAGGGTATAAAATATTCAGCCACATCTGGTAGTCCGAGTGTGTAAGCAAACTACACAATTTTTCACATACAGCTGAACCACTGGAGAGAATAAAATGTTCCAGGGACACCAGTGCAACCTGCATAGCTCTGGCCAAATTTCCCAATCTTGGGAGAAGGTGAATACCTCATACCCCTCATTGCTATCTCTGAGGCCAGATCAGGGAATCAGTAGAGCCTGAAAGGATGGAAATTGGAGAGTATAAATAAAACAACAGCAAAACAATGTGTTTTCAGGCTCCTGTGCATACAGGAAAACACCAGATAGGCCAGGTTTCATTAGGGAAGCCAACCCAAAGAAAGAGGTTTTCCTGCCCTGCAGGTTGCTTGGGAAATGGGTTTGTATATGTGTGTCAGGAGAGCAAAGGGGATTTGTCAGGCCAGGGAGGCATACAGTGGCATTCAGCCACACTAATCTACCAACAGGACAGGGGCCATTAAGGAGCCTGCACCTTGGATCCATCTGGCAGCTGCTTCTGGGTGCCTGTGGGTTCTTTCAGTCTGCACCAGTTAGCATGGAGTGTGAGAGAGCTATGTTGAGCTTTCAGCATAGCCACTGCCTCCACCAGGGCAGTGGGAGGTGAGGAACAGAAATCATTCTTTTTTTCAGAAATCTTGCAGGACTTCTTTGTTTTTTGGGTTTTTTTGTTTTTTTTTTTCTTCTGGGGAAATTCAAGTTAGCATGAATATAAGATTTGCAGCAGCATGTAGTACATTTGTTTTTATCCACTGAAGCCTCTGTGGTACCTGGCTGAGTGAGGAACAAGAGCTTTTCTTTAAATCTAGGGTTGTATTACATGGCCAAAGCTTTAACTACCAACACGTCTGTCTCCCCTAGGGCTAGCTACTGGCAGCAAAACTATAAAAACAAGGTAACTTTTCACTCCCTTTTATCATTTCCCTAGCCCCACCCTCCTGCAAACCAGCCAGTGGGGAGAGGAAAGTCCTGACACTTCCTGAAGGGACAAAAGCAGGAGTAGGAAATAGCTGGGCAGCTTTGTGCACCATTGGCAACTGTAATTCCCAAGAATGCACACAGTTATTGTAGTGATGATAAGAAAGCTACAAATGTTTGCATTTCTGTTTTTTATTAACTGTGTACATGCTTTTTCCCCTGAGCAATGCAACAGGTATGTGAAATTGGGAACAAACTGACTGAAAATTGCAGAACACTTTTATAGGCAAGGACATTCAGATAGCTAAAGAAGTGATAAACATCTTTTTGGACAACATTATTTAAATCCCTTTGGCAGTGTACCATCCCTTTTGAAGAAGGGTCACAGGACTCCTTGAGTATGATAAAGCACTATTGCAGCTATCATTACTGTTAGGAACTTTGCATGCTTTCAAAACATTCTCAGTGGCATTTAAGGTGTGATCCACATAATCTAAGACATAGTGAAGTTTAAGAAAATTATTAGTAGCAGTTAATGAAATTCCAAATCAAGAAAGAAGTCAGGGGGAAAAGAGCATATTTGAATATTTGTGGTCAGACTCCTAATGATTAAAAAAGGGTAATTTTCTGTTTTCCCTCCAGTGGTCCTTTCAGTCTATGTTTTAAAGACTGGCATTTTTTAAAAAATGGAACAATAGCTTGAAAGTGCTCACCTAGAAGCTGTGCCTTGTCTTCTTGAAATAAAAGTTCAGTATTTTATGGGGTAAGATCTAGATCCAAACAGTAAGTCTGTGTACAAGTTACTTGACCCAATCTGTCCATAAAGACTGAAGATACAGATGGTTACTTATTTATCCTGAAAATGTCACTGCTAAAGCAAGCAAATTAGAAACATTTTTTGACGGTATTTTTTAGTAAGAAAACAACACCTGTACCACATCCATCCCTTAATTTTTTTTTTGACAAAGTCACTTCTTGGTTGTGGAAGAGGGAATTAAGAGGATAAGAAAAGATGGGTAAAAAGTAAATGAAAGACAGATAAAATGCAGTTTTTACACAGAAAACAGGATATTAAAATTACTCCCTTCTTTCCCAAATCACTTCTGTAACAAGATTCAAGCCTTCCTAGTTTTAAGACACATACAATTGCAAACTATTTTACCTTACAAATCCCTCTTCCAAGTTGTTCTTGTTGGTTAGAGTAATTCTTTCTGGGTTTTAGCAAGCATAATCTCCTTTAATTGTGAGTCTTCCTTAATGAAGGCTATTCTCAAAACTGTCATTTAAAGTAAGCTATTAATTGTTTTCCACCCCCCATTAAATATAATAGGAAGCTATACCATTAATTCTATCACTGCTAAATCCCCACATTGCCAGATGCTGAAACAGAATGGGACTATGGATTACAAAACATATGGATTTATTTACACTAGGTAACTTCTTTATTAAAAATATCTTAACACAGTCATTACAGAGACTTCTTTCCCAAGCCCCTGCTGTCACACTCCTTTCTGCTCAGGAACACACACCACATCTGCTTTTCACATATGCTCTCCAGCCCCCAGTCCACCCACATGGGCCCCATTCGCAGTAGTCTGTGCCCCTCCTCCCAAGCCTCAGATGCAAGCACACAACGGGGTTGTAACACTAAGAGAAGTACGATGCATTCATGTCAACTTTGGCTGGCTTAGAGAACCTCCCTATACCATCCCTGTTCCAACATAGCTGGTCTTCAGCAATAGACCCTCCAGCTCATGCCAACTATGCACAGCCTTCTGTCATAGAAGTGGTCCCCAGAAGCAATGCATCTTATCCAGTATAAACTGATGAGGCAGATTTTCACTGGTGATCTCACAACTAGGCGTTTCTAACCCATTAAAAAAACTTAAAAAACAATCCCAAACCTTCCTCTCTCTTTTAAGCCACAAATGTCCAAACTGTAGACTAATGCTAAAGACAGTACCTTGTTACTCAGGAGTAAAAACAGAGAAAGACCTTGGGATGAACTGCATGTTTCTCTTTACTTGGAAACTGCTCAGACACATTTCTGAAGAGTGTAAAAATGATGCGTACTAAAACAGATAGACGGGTTATTCCAAAGCTTTCAGTTTCTGTTTGCTTTGCATAGGTCTCATTTTCTAGCTGCAGGAACAGGCGTGCCCTTTCCCTATGTAATTTTTTTTCTAATTCTGCAAATAGATGACCATTAAAAAGTGGAAACTATTCTTAAAATGTAGACTCTCTGTTTCCTACCTGTCTCCTTTTCCTTAGTTACAGACTGTCTTTTCCCTATGGGCAGCATGCCTTTTCCTGACTTTCTAATCCTCCATCCCTTCAGTGATTTTTTTTTTTCTTTTTTTTTTCTGGGTTATCATATTTGAGCCAAAAATGTGTGACCTCTTTTTATTAGCAGAAAACACATATTGTAACAAAGGACTTTTGAAACTGCCTCCATAGCAACCAAGGATTCTTTATAAAAGTGGATGTTTAAGATCTCCTCATTGCTTAACAATGTGTTGCAAACTACAGCCTCCATTCTAATGAACTACATTTACAGTGCACACTTCACTCCCATCATTCCCACATTAAAATGCTAAAGATGTATAAAGTAATACCCTCTAAAATTAGCAAATAGATAATTAAGGCTTTTTACTAATGCCAGTCTTTTTTTTCTCCTCATTTTTACCCTCTTCAGTGGGTCACTCCTTGATTGTTGCTCTCATTCTCTGCCTTCTCTTGTCTGGGTTCATGAGTTCTTCTGCCTTCCTGTCTCTTCTTACTTGTCCACTTAATTCCAATTGTCCAGATGGAAAATTATTCCAACCTAATTGCTCCTCACCTGAGTTTCATCTTCCCTCATTGCTTTATCTATCAAATGGTCCCATTTGCTCTGACAGGCTCTTCACTCTGGCCTCACTTTACTTAAGCGGTTCAGTTCTTCTGTTTTATCAGTTAAGTTCCCTATTTCTTGAAATACCAGGGCATTGTTATTAACTTTTTATCATCTATTTATATCACCAACATGGTTTCCAGTATAGTTTTATTTACAAATGTGTGGTAGATGACAGCTCCTTCCTTACTATTTAAGAAACAGAAAATTCTTGTAGTTATTTTGTATTCAAAATCTATCAGGGCAGGAATAAGACAGGGGAATCAGCAGCAATCAGCCATTGGTGTCACTACCTTCCAAATACAGACATTACTGGCAACTACTTAAACTTCAGTAGTGTGGATATTTCTTTTCTCTCCATTCCCCTTACTCCTCTAATGTGGACCACTAAGGCTTACTGGCATAATGTTTTTTGGAGGGTGGGGAAGTCTTCTTTTTATATACTCCTGTTACCACATCTTGGCAGATTTGAGCACCGAATATACACATAAAAAGTGATGGTGTGCTTCAAATGGGAATGTTTAAGAGATTCAAACAGGGCTTAAAGAAGAAAGTGAGTATTAATAATGTGAGTCTTTACAAACCCTACCAACATGATGAAATAAGTGGAAGTAATACTAATGAATTATTACAAAATAAATGTGCTTTACATATATCAAAACAAAGCTTTGCAGAACACCCAGGTAATATCAGTAAATTGCCAACAGTAGCAGTGTCCAAAAATATTGACTGAGAATTAGAATTAACGTCTAACACAGACCAGATGTTAGCTCACAAGAGCATTGGATATATTAACTTCAATAGGCTTCCGCATGGAACAGTAACCATTTTTCATTAACAACAAAGTGAGTTGTCACTGAGCTGTGCTTATGGTGCTAACTGATACTTCCATGTTGGGCCTTCTTCATAGGGGGTTAAAGCAGGATACAGGATACAACAGATTTCCAGAGGAAATTAATTAATTCAAACCATTTACAGCATGTTGACGAGGTTAGGTTTACAATGTGGTCACTCAACTTAGATAAAAACACACACAGGTTTGGCTGATCCTAGGATTTAGGAAGGGAGGGAGAAAAAAAACAAGAAATAAAGACCTTCTAATGCCAACAGTTTTCTAATTTATTTTTTTTTATTTTATTTGCCATAACAAATAAACACATTGTTCTTCTCCATGCCCATGTAATTGAATATTACTGAGTTTTAGAGTAGGTTTTACAAATCTTCTTGAGAACACTTAACTCGAAATGTACCAAATTATACTGTGAGTAAATAACAGACACTTTTATAATTCCCAAAAGATTACAGTCTTAACACTATGAAGATCATAATCTTTGAATTCTGCTTGCTGCATTTGACTTCTTAAGCAAACCTCAATGAAGACAATCTCATGTCATGTGTAAAGTCATTTCAGCTGATGGAATGAAGATAACACTAACTGTACTATTATGTGACCTTTTCCAGATTAAGATAATGAGAGTGCTGTAAGGTTGGAGGTGAATTTTCCTCTGTAGTATGTTAGAGATCTTTCAAATTGATGCTGGTTTTTTTACGCTGTTGTTGTTTTGGGGTTTTTTGCTTGTTTGTTTGTTTGGTTTTGTTGTTTCATTTTGGTTTTAATGGCAGAAACAGAAGTTAGTAGCATTCAAGGATGTGGGTTTGTAAAGACCAACATCATTAATACCCACTTTCTTCTTTAATTAACAGCATTTTCTGAACACTGCATGCTGCCTGAACAGCCATCAATCCTTCTAGAATCTACACGTACAACGAAGTTCTCATTTAGCAGTTTTGATTCTTTGAAAGACACCTTTGGTACAACTTCTCTCATTCCAGTATCACATATATCTAGGATATCACGCGAGCAGTGGCAACAAAACCACATTGGCACTATTAAAACGTGTTTTTTTCTTCTCCTATTTTGTCTATGAGAGCTTTGGACCGGATTTACTCACAGTAACAATGCTTGTAACTTTTTTCCTCTCCACCCTTTTTCCTCACATGATACTCTTTCTGTCTTTGTGGCAATCTAAATAACCAACTACATATCTATGCATCCATATAGCTGTGTTGTTCTCCATTACTTTGACACTTAATTATCAATAGTGAAATATTTTCTGAAGTCTTTAGAGAACATTTTTCTGAGTGTCAAGTAAAAGGTGTTAAGAAGAGAAGTTTTTTGACATATTCTCAGATCTTCATCTCCCAGCCAAACTAGAGATGTCTTTATCCTTGGAAATCACTTCCTTCTTCCTAAAATCCTGCTGCCGAGGTACATAGAGTGAAGAACTGATCCACTTTGAGGACCAAGACTATCATTTTGGTGTGAAACCTAGGAAATGATGGGCTTGCATGAATCTTGAAGTAGCTGAGTCATGAAAAAAACAGATTACTCTTTAAAGATGCAAGATTCCTTTCACTGTTTCTGTAATGAGATTTAGAAACCAGGAGGTGCAGTGCACGAGGCTGGATGGATATAATGCAATCACTGATTGTCAAATCTAATTAGAAGAAATATGTTTCCCTGGGAAGCTATATGGAATGGAAAAGAAAAGAGAAAAGGAGTTTTTGAAGCTGACTACAGATGGTGCCCGTAGAGTCTGATGGTCTCTATTTAAGACACAGAGTCTACATCCATGCAGTGTCCTGATGACATGCATGTACCAACATGCAGTCCTGTGAGTGAGGAACAATTCCAGTAGTGAAGGAACAAGAGGTCATGAGACGCAATGCAGAACTCTAAACAGGAAATGAAAGACAGAATTATTTAGTAGTTGGTTCCTGAGAGAGTAAAGTGATCCATGGGATTGGATGACATCCCATAAGATAAATACCCTGCCAGCACTCTAAATCCAAGATAGCATGGAAAGCTTGTTGAGGCTCATCTGGCCCAGTGGCTACTGCTTCATACTGCTGCTCATCCATGTGGGAACTCATGGTAATGTCAGGAATAATACTAAATACATGAGAAGTCATAATTTACCTCTGGGAAGGAAGGTGAAAGAGCTGGACTCAGATGGTAGTTTGGTTAGACCTCCTGTGAGAGGGTAAGTCTGGGGGGACAACAGATGTATCCTGAAGATGAAACCACTGCTGAACATATGGAGTCATTGGGAAGGCTTCAAACTTCTTACAGTTATGTCTAGCTGATAGTGAATGGAAAAACTGGTGAAGCTACTAACACATGGAAATTACCACACTTGAGTATATTAGCAATGGCTTATAGTCACTCTAGAAGAATTTATTCCGTTTTGGACTACAGGCTCTGTCTTGTCTTGGAAACCATATGAAGCTTTTGTGATAATCAGAAAAAAAAGAAAAAAAGTAATTTTATTAAAATTGCAAATGACACAAGCTGAGAAAGCTTTAAGGACACTGGAGAAGAGAATTCAAGTTCAAAATCATCTCACAACATAAGAGAAACATAGAATTATTCCAATTGAAAGGGGTTAAAGGAGATCCCCTGTCTAGGCTTTGGTCCATTGCAGGGCTAACTATAACATTAGATCAAGCTTATTAGGGCTTTTCAGAATCTACATAGAGAAAAAAAATGCAGTTCTACAAGGACACACACAAAAAATCTTCTCTGCAAGTACATACTGAAAAATGTCTGGCTAACCAAAAAGATCTGAGAGTTACTGTGGCTCACAAGCTGGACATGAGTCAAAAATACTATTCTTTTCTGAAAAGAGTAAATAGGAGTGTCACCTCTAATTCAGCTGAAATATTTGTTGTATTTGGCACTAGTAAGGTGTCAGCTGGAGTACTTATGTCTAATTTTGTGTACAGTTCAAGAGAGATGTGGACCAACTGAATAATGTATTGTGATTACAACAAGGTTTTCTAATTAGCACAAAGGAGATTAGATCAGATGTCAGGAAAAACCTCCTAGCAGAAAGGCTAGTGCAGCACTGGAATGCGTTGCCTGGGCAGGTTGTTTCAGGAACCTCATTGGAGGTTCTTGAAAAACACATTGGAGAAGTACCTGTCAGTAATGACATGGAAATATCTGCTCTTCAATTTGGAAGGGAAGAGATGCCCTATTAAGGTCTCCTCCTGGCCTTCTTCTATCTGTAATTTCTAAATTTGTAATACAGATTTATTGAAGAATTAAACGCTGTGACACTGCATTGTTTAGATGTATCAGTTGGAGACAACAACCAGTTTCTTTCTTTCTGATCTGGATACAGTTGCTGCTCATATGTGGATGGTGTCTGTTCTGCTTAAGTCCTATTGAGACGAATCTGCCAAAATCCATTATCCAAAATATTTCAGCTCACCACCCCTTACTTTAGAAAGTACAAACTGCTCATGAAAGCATCTCTGAAAACAAATGGAAGTTGGGGTAATAACTTCTGCAAAAAGGCAGTAATGACCAGTTGGGTGTGGGCTAGTACTTGGCAACATTTTTTATGGGCATACCTGTTTGAGTAGTGCATAGCTGTACACACCCTTAGTGATTGCTTGCTGCTTTTATGTACACTACAGCACAGTGGTACATAGCAACTTGATACCCTGTAATGAAAAAAGTACTAATTCTTTCCCAACAGTGAGCACTTTTTGTTTCAGTAGAAATCAAACATCAGTAAAGTATTTTAACTTCCAGTACATACAAACTAGAATCAGACCTGAAATACACAAAAATTGCAGCACACACTTCCTCAAATTTACAAGACAAAGTAAAGTTTTTCTTTCTGGAATTTGAAAACTTGAGTTCCTTTTCTTGATGACTTTTCTTTAAATAAGCTTGGAAGAAATTACACTTCCCAGTGGCTGGCATGGTGCTTTGAGAGCTGGGAATTCAGGCTTCTCTTCTAGGAGCAGTAGTTGACATAAACTGGGATTTGGGCCAAGTGACCTAATACCTTTTTACCTTTTCCACAGCTACTAAATCTTCACTATACTTTATTCTTTCAGAGAAATGATGATAGGAGTTATCTGAGAAAGCAGATGTTGCTTGTGCTGTTTTCCTGCTCAAACGCAGGAGTAAGCACCACTGCTTACTAAAATCCTCATTTTAGTTAGTGCCATCCACCATCTCCAGCCATACTGCTAGCCCAGTCTACTATTTCACTACTAAAACAATTTTTTTTTTTGTTCAGGATCCTGTCCTCAATGAGATGAATATAAATTAAACTCATAGTGCTTCCACTGATTTCAGCTGGTTCACCATTTAGTTTGTGACCTTAAGCCACCTGTATGTATAGACTGAATTTGGAATATACTTGGAGACACAAAGGATAACTGGAAAAGAAAAGAAAGAGAAAATCAATGTAGGAGGCAGTGATACAAATGAGTGTCTGCTAATACATAAGACTAATTACTATTATTATTGGTTTTGTTATTATTACTGTATTATCTTCAGTGTTATTGAAATTATTAATAACACCTCATGGGTATTACTCTTAACACCTGTAACCAGTCCTGGAAAATATACTGTTTGACAGTAACAATGCAAATTTAAAAAAAAAAATAAAAATCAATGAAAGATCTTTTACTAATTTCATGATTATTTTAACATGATTTCTACAGTAATAAATAAATAAGTTCCCTGAGTTCATTAATTTTTATAAAATGTACCTTTAGTCCTCATTAAACATAAATAAGCAGAACAATGTTGACAAAAATTATCTTAAGCAAAACATGTCGAAGCAATTACATGACGTAATGCAGCTGTTTAAAAACTACTACATATTGTATTCAACTTTAAAGATATTAAGTACTACTTTTCTCAGAAACAAAGATGGAATTTATCATTCAGTGAATAAAACTGTGTTTCAACAGATAGAAATATGGGACAAGCCCAAAAGCAAACAAACAAAACCTGCCTAAACATCTCTCCCTTCTTTTTTTGTATTATGATGAAATATATATAATAAGAAGTTGCACCTGACATCCAAGCCCACTATAGCCTATATATAAATGAAAACCAGTACTTTTAATGTTACAATGAAAAAAAATGTTAAAGTATATTAAAAAAAATTTCAGAATAACAGTGACCAATGAATGAATGTATTTGATATAATGAAAATAAGCATCTTGGCAGTGTTCATACTTATAGAAGTTTTATGAAACTTCCCACTTACACAAACAAGATGAATTTGTTTTGCCAATGCCTTCCATGTCTTTGGGCATAGGGTTAGAAAAACGTAGTGGGTGATAAAGCCCCATTCCTTGTTGTTATAGGCAACTGAAACCAGTTTATTAAATGCTGCAAGACTCATTATAAAATGGGCTAAGATTTCTCACCCTCCTGTTCCTGCTTGAAAGCTGTTCCTGATCTCCTTCTATGACAAAAGGCTGAGGGGAGACCTCCTCACTCTCTACAACTACCTGAAAGGACATTGTAAAGAGGTCATTGCTGATCTCTTCTCTTGGGTGATTAGTGATAGAACTAGAGGGAATGGCTTCAAGCTGAAACAAGGTAAGTTTAGACTAGACACTAGGAAAGAATTCTTCACGGAAAGAGTGGTGGGATATTGGAATAGGCTGCCTAGGGAGGTGGTTGAATTGCCATCCCTGGATGTGTTTAAGAATCGCTTAGATGTAGTGCTGGGGGATATAGTCTAGGGGTGAACGTGTAGAGTTGGGTGAATGGTTGGATACAATGATCCCATGGGTCTTTTGCAACCTACATGATTCTATGATATTAGAAATCTCCTAACTTCCAGTTTAAAAGTATTCATGATCATTTTGAACTACTTTCTTACTGTGCCAACAGTATCACTTAGCTTAATAGCTCTTTTTGTCCGTAATGATTTTCACCATATGTGCCTACAGATATGATTTTTCATATATATATCATCTCCACTTTTATTTTATAGCTCTATATAGAGGTTATTCTCCAAGTTTGTTCTAGTTTAAATTCACAGTTCTTGAACATGGACTGGATCCAGTATTTCAGAGGAAAATTTTCTAGCACCTTATATAATGGCATCAACACGTCTCTATTTCTATCACTTTGCCTGAAGTGCACTAGGATTATTTTTGCCTGCTTATAGTCACATGACATTACCGGATTGAGTAAGAATATTCAGGTCTTTTTTGCCTTCTGCTGTTTCAAGTTGATGAAAACTTATTTTGTAGAAGAACACTTTTTAGAACATAACTTTTGATGATGAAATTACATCCTACCTCTTTTCCTTCTCTGGGCCTTCTGAGGTGACTGACACAAATGACAGAGGTGATGGATGAACATTAAGTGACAGCCCTTACATATATGCCTGAGGTAATCCAGGAAACCAGTGTACCATCAGTGATAGAGGTGGCTCAGATAACTGAGCTGACCCGTGTGACACAGATTTCCTCCTTGATGTGCCATGAAGAACCACCTAGTACAAAAATCTGCAGTTTTTATAGTTGGCCCAGTTAGTCTATTAGTCATCCACACAAACTATTTGTATATAAAATAAATAAAATTAAACATAGAAGGGTACCTTGAGAAACTGTTACACATCTAATTTCATCCCAAAAGTTTTAACCAGTACTTACTTCCTTCTCTTAGAGTACTTTCTCTCCTTCTCAGCCAGTCCAGCTTTGGTCCCTTTCAATTCTTCTAACATTCATGTTCTGTTTTCCCATTATAATTTCCAGTATTACTCGGTACAGAAGGCTTGTTTCCTTATTTTAGACATATCCTGAAAACTGAGTTCTTTTTGTTGCTTGACCACAAGGTTAATTGTTCAAGATCTCTGGTGTGGGAAGCATAGAAGCTAGTTTTAGTTCTCTAGGATGTAGACACATTTTGGCTAGTCATCTTTACTCCCTTCATAGTCACTGGGAAGAAATTATCACACTTATTGTGTTTAATCTCAGTGTAAAATAGACCAGTTGAGTCAGACCTTTACATCCTTCCAATGATGAGCTCAAAGAGAATGACAATATCATGTGTAGATGTCGCTTGTTTTATGTTTAAAGCTAGTGGAGCTAATTCTTACTGTACACATTTAGGATATCTCATTTATCTAAACAGGCAGTTTTCCCAAACTGCTCTTCAGAATAGTCTCCTACATTCCTCCAAAGTAATGCCTTAAAGAGAGTTTTATAATATGGTGCTATTGGAGACAATCTTTAAGAAAAAAATCTTGGACAAATTCAAGGTGATCATGGACTTCAAAATTATTTCCACAGTTAATTCTGTCCTTGGTTTAAGGCTAAAATAGACTGCCCTTTCACACAAGTCAACTGACATATATACTTAACTGACATATTAAGAATATAGAAGTTTATATGTGTAAGTATGTAAAACAAGAGAGTATTAGCTGCTATCTCCAGATGAATGAAGATGACAGAGATTAAGATAGAGCTGAGAAATTACTTTTTTAACTCCTGAAACTGACAGATTTATATTAACATGAGTGTAGTAGATCAGTTTGTCTTTTCTGTAAATAATAACATGTTATGTGGTGATTATCAAATAATGTATCATCAGGTAACTGTGGAGTTATAAGTAAATGAGAAAGTCTTGAAATTGTGAAGGATGGTTAAGGATTTGTATATAATAAATCTGTAGTTTTTTAAAAGGTGGAGAATTAAATAAGAAATAATTATAAATTGCATTTTGCAATTATATCAACTAAAGGTATTCTTACATATTGATTTACAGATTTTAGAACTTAATCTGGGTTATATTATTGAGATATATTTTTGCATGTTTATATAGGATGACAAGACAATATAGAAAATGAATGAAAAGTGTTATACACAGGTCTGCACATGTATCTGTGAAAATGGAGCATGGGAATCTTATATGATAAGTTCCATTATGCTTGTATGAACTAGCTGGGAGCTGATCCATTTTTCAACCATTATTGAAGTGGTTGATATTGTACTCACTAATGGTCTATCAGTTCTGGATTTCTGTGTTGTAGGAAAATTATCTTTTCCACTTCCCATATCATCTTTCAGCTTTTTGAGATAACCATACCCTATTGCTTTGTGCTGAAGCAGGAAATAATTTTTTATTATTATTATTATTTTTACTGAACTGACCTTGAATTTTCCAGAAATAGATGAAGTTCTTATGGTATTCTTTGCATGGGAAGCTTTTGATGACGAGAGTATTCTACTTCTTTGGCATAGTGCATCTGTTATGCAAAACAGTATCAATTTTCTTAATTCTTACTGACTTTTTGTTAAAGAGGAACTAGTTTTTGGAACAGCATAACTACTGTTGCATCCTTTTACACCAAAGCAGAAAAATGTGAAGGGTCTCGACACCCTTCTTATGAGGAGCCTGAGGAAACTGTGTTGTTCAGCCTGGAGAAAAGGAGACTCAGGGTAGACCTTATCACTCTCCACAACTATCCCTGAAAGGAGGTTGTAGTGAGGTGGGGATTGGTCTGTTCTCCCATGTAGTATGCAATAAGACAAGAGGAAATGGCCTCAAGTTGCACTAGGGGAGGTTTAGGTTAGATATTAGGAAAAATTTCTTCATAGAAAGGGTTGTCAAACACTGCAACAGGCTGTCCAGGGAAGTGGTGGAGTCACCATGGCTGGAGGTATTTAAAAGATGTGTAGTCGTGGTGCTTAGGGACATGTTTTAGTGGTCACCTGGCAGGGCTGGGTTAATGTTTGGACTTGATGATCTTGAAGGTCTCTTCCAACCAGAACAATTGATTCTATGATTCTATGTCATGTACGTAGATTAAATGATTGTTACCTTTTCCCAGCCAAAGAACAGAGAGATGATACCTTTTACTGACTTTAGATGTTTGCATCTGAGATCTGGCTTTTCTTTGAAGCTGTAAAAACAGATTAAGGAACACTTTAAAAAAAAAAAAACAAACAAACAAAAAAACAAACCACAAAACCAAAACCTCAGTTTCCAGCCCTTGCTCACCACTGAGTATATGAAGTCATGGGAAGCAAATAAAATCTCTTCTTAAAACAGACCTTTAAATGCAAATTTTAAATTCTAAATTACCTTATAATTTGGGAATTGGTGCTGTCCCAGCAGGTCGGAATGATTTAGGCATCATTGGAATGCTGAAGATGAAACTTTCCAGATATGCTACTGTCAGGGAGATTAATATTTGACTTGAAACTTTCACAGTGCTCATTTCACTTCCTGAAAACCCTGTAGTATCAGTGATTATGCTGAGATAGCTTAACCTGAGATGTCAGTGGCTGATCTGTTGAAACGAAAACTCTCTGGAAAGAAAAAAACCAAAACTTTTTTCAAAGCAGTTAATGTATCTTGACTGGAAAACAGATTTAGGGCAGGAAATTAAATAACTTATCTTGAAAATAGATCTTGATAGCTACCTCAGAGTGAGCATAAAAAACCTAGACATTGTCAGAGATATAATGAACTCTGGGCTTCCTAGTGTTTACTGCTTCACAAGTGTTTGCTCGAGTAACATACCAGAAACACTAAAATTTGTTCAATCCTAATAGAAAATTCAGGCTCTTTTTAACTTAAAAAAGGAAAAAAGTTCATGTGCCCTGTTTTTAATTCTATTGAGGAAAAGAACTATACAGTTTGTTTGTTTGTTTGGAATTTTTTTGTTTTTTTCCCTGTATCTTACACATATGTGACATTCTCAATGGTTATACCTGTTTCATAAGGCCAAAATTCAACATCATACGTGGATCTGCCTTATATTTCATTTCACATAGTGAATTATCTAAAATCTATAAAGGATGACATATTAAGACACTCTTAATTTATGGTTGTACTTGCTAAACACACATCTGTACAGCTTTTGTTGACTGAGGAAGTTACACTTTTACCTCTTATAAAGTATTCTGTATAATCACAGTGAAATAACAATGACTGTAGGAACTAAATTAATGTAATAATAGTCGAAACTCTTCCTGAAGTATGCTACTTTAATTTATTAGAGATGGTGAAATAGTCTTTTTCTCTAGGAAGATGTATTTGACACTGTCTTTCAAAAATGAAAGTTAAACCCTACTTGAACAAAGATGTTTAGATGCTAGAAAAGCGGCAATTCTGGATAAAATTTTATTTTCTTTTTTGTCACTTTTTATTTAGGATATTCACTTAAACAGAACAGAGAGCAACAATGCAGGACAGGACATGTTAATAACTGAAACCCAGTCCAAAATAAATTTTTGGTACCCTGAATTAAGTACTTAATTTTTTAATGTTTTAGCACTTTCTTCATAGAAAAAGTATAATCTATGTAACTGGTCTTCAGTCATTTTATAAGAATGGCTGTATATTTGAGATTTGTATTTATATATATACGCACACACATAAATAGGGGACCTAGAAACTACATCTACTGAAAGTAGTCACCTAAACAGCTTTAGGGCCTGTTCTCTGGATGGAGGCCAGCTGACATAGTCTGGTCATGTGCATACTATTGAACTGTCTTTGCTTTTAGAGCAGGGTAGCTTCATCTAAAATGCTTATCAGAAGTGATCCTTATTATATGGTAACTCAAAACTTCCTGGAAATCATTTGGAAGAGTTCCAGCTGACCAAGACTATATGATGGACTGTTCTAACAATAAAGAAAATATAGAAGACAGTGTATGAATGTCTGTGCCTGTGCTCTGACACTTTTTAGTAGGGAAGTGAGGCTAAAAGGAAAGATACTTTTGAGAACAACTTTTTAATCTAACAGAGATTTCATTTAGAGATTTTCAGACTTTCAACAAGGATGAGAAAGGGACTCTCCCTGTGGTGAGAGCTGTGACTGTGCATAAGTGATTTCAGCAAGTCAGATATAATATCTGCTATTGTGTAAAAATTTTAAAAATTGTAACAGATATGTCAGCACATACTACAGCTGCCCCTAAGAATTGCTGCATGACATTCCCAGTAGTGGAGCAGACACAAAGACCTATTTGAGGACTCAGATTTTAAATACTTTCTTGTTAGGATGAAAATATTCCTTTTCAGTGGACCATCCAATGTATATCCTCCAAACAGGATATAATTATGTTGTAAATGGTATATAGGCTTTATTCCAGTCTTTTGCACAAGGACAAGAATTACTTGCATTAAAAAAAATCAAACAAACAAACAAAAAAACCCCCAACAACAACAAAAGAAAAACCTGGACAAATGTTTTAAGATATGGAAACTGCAATATACTCAGTATCCTAAATGTGGCTGGGAGAGAAGAAATGTGCAGATTATCATCAGAGGCACTAGCTTTAGGTACACAGTGAACTCCTGTTACAAGGTTGCTGTCTGGCATTTTCTTGAATGACAGATTTATAAAAAACTACATTAAAGGGATCAGGCATATAAAAAATTTCTGAAGCCTTATAACAAAAATTCCCAATAGAAATCACCCTTCAAATTCTGTAATAAAATTTTGATAATTATACACTTATAAATGTGTCTGAAATGTATCCGTTCTAAGATTCATATTTAAAAAGGAAAATAATTCCATTTTAAAATAAAGAATAATAAATGTAGCATAATATAGGCAAGGGAAGACAAAAAGGCTAGACTTTCAAGTCATACATTGGTCAAAAATTTTGTCAGAAATCTCTGTAATAACTTTTTTTTTCAGAGAAAATTATTTTCAGATTTTGTTTATTGATTTCCACAGACAAAAGGTGTTAAAAAACTTAGATAGAAAGATACCAGATTGGTGTCTGGGGTGGGAAAAGAATCAGAGTCTTCTGAATTCCTGCCCAATAAAATTGCTAAAGTATGTCAAATTGATCCCAAAACTAAAAACACAGCCTTTCAGCTGCTGCTCCACAACTTTTACATGTGCCATATTGGCCAGGAAACAAAACACAGTTTATCAGCTGTTGTTCCAGTTGTCCATACTGAGCACATATAAATGAAGTGTAAATAATTTTTTTTTTCTTTTTTTTTTTCTTTCTGACTGGCCATGACCAGTCAGAAGAGAAAAAAGGGAGACAGAAGCTTGAAATCATTTCAAAGAGCATGAACTGTTAGTTCAGATCACTGAAACTCTTGAAGAAGCAGCCTCAGTATTTAGCAGTGACACTGATATAACAGGGTTCAGTTCAAAGAAATCCTTACATTTCCAGACAAAGGAAACACTGACAGTAGGTCCGTTTACTGGCTTGGAGTCCACTTCATATACTTACCACCTAAAGGACGAGGTATAACTTGCCTTTCCAGTGATTAGAGAGAGTTTTGAGCTATTAACTTCTGCTTAGTTCACTTATAAACTGGTCTCCAAAAGCATCAAATACGCAGTTAAGAAACAAGCAGTCACAATGTGAATTTAAAGTCTAATCTGTACTAAATATCTATAAGATCTCTGTGAAAGGATATAATTACAAATAGGTTACATTAGTTATGTCAACCTGTATGTTACCCAATGGCATTACAACATAAAATTGTTCTTGCATGATATTGATATTGATAGCTGTTCAATAAAAATAAATCTGTTTTGAATACCATGGTCCAAGTGAAATGAAGTGAAATTCTCAAAAAAAATTAATATATTTTGCTAGATTATAAGAAAACCTTTCATGCATGTATGTTATTGATATGAGAGGTCCAAAGTTTGACTGTTTTCCAAATATATCAGGTGAAATTACCTCTTGTGAAAAACCTTCCCTAAATATTTGATCCATCCAGAAATCTTACCTAAATATTCTTCCTCATTTTGAGGTAATCTTCAATAATATTATGAGGAACATAACCATGCTCTATGCATCAGTAAATAATTACATTAGAGGCAGTAAGATCATAGAATAGTGTCATAGAATTGTTTTGCTTGGAAAAGACCTTCAAGATCATCAAGTCCAAGTGTTAACCCAGCATTGCCAGCTCATCACTAAACTATGTCCCCAAGCATCATGTCTACATACCTTTTAAATGTCTCCAGGGATGGTGACTCCACCACTTCCATGGGCATCCTGTTCCAGTGCTTTACAATGCGAAGACACTGTGAAGACTTTTATATCTAATACATATATCTAATATATATCTAATCTAAACCACCCCTGGTGCAACTTGAGGCCATTTCCTCTCATCCTACCACTTGTTACTTGTGATAACAGACTAAACACCACCTCACTACAACCTCTTGCAGTTAGTTGTAGAGAGTGACAAGGTCTCCCCTGAAACTCCTTTTCTCTAGGATAAAGAGCCACAATATCCTCAGGCACTTGTAACTCATTGCCCACCACCTTTACTGTAAGACCCTTCACCAGCTTCGTTGCCCTTTGGACACAGTCCAGCACCTACATGTCTTTCTTGGAGTGAGGGACCCAAAACTGTACACTGTATTTGAGAAGCGGCTTCACCAGTGCCAAGTACAGGGGCACAATCTCTTCCCTAGTCTGACTGGCCACACTATTCCTGATACAAGCCAGGATGTTCTTGGCCTTCTTGGCTGTCTGGACACACTGCTGACTCATATTCAGACAGCTTTTGACCAGAAGTCCTATTCTGCTATGAAGCTTTCCAACCACTGTTCCCCCAGTCTGTAATATTTCCTTGGGTTGTTGTGACCCAAATGCAGGACCTGGAATTTGGCCCTGTTGAATCTCATACCATTGGTCATGGCCCATCGATCCACTCTGCCCAGATCCTTCCTACCCTCAAGAAGATAAACACTCCCACCTAACTTGGTGTTGTCTGCAAACTTACTGAGGATGCCCTCAATCCCCTCATCCACATCATTGATAAATCTTTCATTGATATTAAACAGAAGTGGCCCCAATACTGAGCCCTGGGGAACATCACTTGTGACTGGCTGCCAAATGGTTTTAACTCCATTCACCACTACTTTGTGTGCCTGGCCATCCAGACAATTTTTTATCCAGTGAAGAATACACCCCTCCAGGCAATGAGCAATCAGTTTCTCCAGGAGAATGCTATGGGAAAAAGTGTCAGAAGCTTTACTAAAGTCCAGGTAAACAACATCCACAGCCTTTCCCTCATCCACTGAGTCACCTTGTCACAGAAGGACGTCAGGATAGTCAAGCAAGACCTGACTTTCATAAACTCATGTTGACTGGGCCTGATCACCTGCTTGTCCTGTATGTGCTTGTTGATGGCACGCAAAATAATCTGCTCCATAACTTTCCTTGGCAGCAAGGTTGGGCTGACAGGCCTGAAGTTTCCTGTGTCCTCCTTCCCATCCTTCTTGTAGATTAGGGTCACATTTGCTAACCTCCAGTCAACTGGATCCTCCCCAGTTAGTCAGGACTGCTGATAAATAATGGAAAGTGGCTTGGTGAGCACTTCTGCCATCTCCTTCAGTACCCTTGGGTGGATCCCATCTGATACCATAGAATTCTTTGTGTCTAAGTGGTGTAGATAGGGAGGCACATTTAAAAAATATGCATTATATTACCTTGGTGTCTCTTCATCTTGATGGACAGAAAGAGGTAAGCTTCCCTCTGTTTTTCAGTTGGGACATCACTTATTTTGAGGAAAAGATGATGGAGATATTCCAGTGAACTAGTGTCAAGGGTTAGGGCTGGGCTGGCTACTAGATCAGTGACAGATGGTCCCTATTAACACCTTTTCTTTCCTAAAGGACAAGAAAAAGGGTTTAAGGGAGAGACACATATAGATTGAGAAACTAAAACAGCTTTAATAAAAATAATAACAATTCAATGACATAGATAAAAATATATACCAAACCGATATCAAACCCAACCCCACTGATGGCAGTTATCTCACTGTCACCACTAGTGCTGTGGAACAGGCACAAACGGGACTCAGCAGCAGATGGGAATTGAATTCAAGAACACATAAAAGTAGAACATACAGAGTCCTCCTTGGATGGCAGCCATTGAAGAATCACAGAATCACAGAATTCCTGAGGCTGGAATAAATCTCCAAGATCATCAAGTCCAGCCTATGACCCAACACCAGGACATCAGCTAGACCTTGTCACTAAGTGCTACATCCAATCTTTCCTTAAACAACTCCAGGGATGGCGGCTCCACCACCTCCCTGAGCAGTCCATTCCAGTGTCTAATCAACCTTTCTGTGAGGAATTGCTTCCTAAGATCCAACCTAAACCTCCCCTGGTGCAGCTTCAGGCCATGCCCTCTCATCCTGTCACTAGTTGTCTGGGAGAAGAGCCCTACACCCACCTGACTACAACTTCCTTTCAGGTACTTGTAGAGAGTGATAAGGTCCTGCCTGAGTCTCCTCTTCTCCAAGGCGAACAACCCCAGCTCCCTCAGCCTCTCCTCATAAGATTTTCCCTCCAGTCCCTTCACCAGCCTCGTCACTCTCCTCTGGACCCGCTCCATCACCTCCATAGCCTTCTTGAAGTGAGGGGCCCAGAACTGCACACAGTACTTGAGGTGAGACCTCAACAGTGCCAAGTACAGGGGCAGAATTACATCCCTCGACCTGCTGGCCACACTATTCCTGATACAAGACAAGATGCCATTGGCCTTCCATGCCACCACTGCTGACTCATGTTCAGCTGGTTGTCAACCAGTCCCAGGTCCCTCTCTGCCAGCCTCTCTCCTCTCCAGCCATGCATCCCCCAGTCTGTATCGCTGCATGGGGTTACTATGGCCAAAGTGTAGGACCCTGCACTTGGCTTTGTTAAACCTCATACTATTGGCCTCAGCCCATTGATTCAGCCTGTTCAGGTCCTTCTGCAGCATCTCCCAAGCCTCCAGGAGATCAACACTCCCACCCAACTTAGTGTCATCCACAAATTTACTAACAGTAGACTCGATCCCCTCATCCAGGCTATCAATAAAGATATTGAATAGAACTTCCCCTGGGGGATACCACTGGTCACTGGACACTGACTGGATGTGGTACCATTCACAACCACTCTCTGTGCCCGGTCATCCAGCCAATTTTTAACCTAGTGAAGGGTGCACCTGTCCAAGCCATATGCTGCCAGCTTTTCCAGGAGCTGTGGGAGACTTTGTCAAAGGTTTTTCTGAAATCTAGGTAGACCACATCCACAGCCTTCCCCTTGTCTACCAGACATGTCACCCAGTCATAGAAGAAGTCTCAACTCTTGTGATACCACAGGTGTATACTGAATATGACATATAAGAAATGGAATACCTTTTTGGTCAGTTTAGGTCAGCTGTCTTGTCCACTTCTACCCACAGGTGCACCCTAATGTGGTAAACAGTGACCATGGTTTCTATAGGAGCACATATATGCTAGAGCCATTCTGCATCCTTATCCTTGGTAGTAACTATAAACATCAAGCGTTATCACTGCTAGAAGCAGACATGTCTGCAAAAATATCTCTTTAACTTCAGAAAGTGCAGCTAGTTAGAAGAAAATTGTCTGGAAAGTAAAATAATTGAACAGAATTATTTCTCTTCTAGCTCTGATCAGGACAACAAGCAAGCTTGGAAATACCTCTGCTGGGCAATGAAGGACATTTCATCAGATTAGGAGGAATTTAAATGTATTACTCCACTGTGTTTGAGACTAAATGTGTTCTCCCAACCTCCATTTTAAATGCAGCATAAAGTAATATCATCTAAGGCCCTTAGGAATAGTAAGCTGGAGAGGAGAGATTAATTGGTGTCAAGTAAGGACTAGTAAAGGATCAGCTGATGCCAGAAGAATTAGGCTGCAGGAAACATTTTATAGTTGTCTTTCCCACTGAAAGCATGGTATTGTTGTTCAACAGTCTAGTGCCTTCTGTCAGCCTCTGTGAAGCTTTTAGCTGGGGAAGAAAGTGGATAATTAGCATTCCACTTGGATGCCTGCAGACCAGCAGTCTAGAATATTAAACAGCTTTGCAAAACAGGGATTGTTTGAAGTGATTCTAATTTCTTTACCTAAGGTGGCTGAAATGCAGGTTTATACATTTCTTAAAAAAAAAAAAAAAAAGCTTTCCTCAAAATCTCACATCTGCTTTTGACGTTTGAAACTAATCTCCTTGATTCTTAACAACAAATTCCTAAACTGGAGGTGTGGAGGAAGGAGATGATAGAAGTGCTTCTGCACATGCTGTAACAAGTATCCCATGTCACTTGAGATGTCTGAGCACTGTGATGAAGGTATGGAAATACAGGATATTAGTAATTGTGGTGGTTTAACCCCAGTAGGCAGCTCAGCCCCACACAGCTGCTCATTCACTCCTCCACCAGTGGGACAATGGAGAGAATCAGAAAGGTACAATGGCAAAAACTCAGGGGAGGAGAAAGACAGTTTAAAAGGTAAATCAATAGTTGTGCATGCTAACAAAGCCAAACAAGGAATTAATTCGCTACTTCCTATTGACACGCAGGTGTTCAGACATCTCCAAGAAAGCAGGGCTCCATCACGCCTAGCAGTGACTTGGGAAGACAAATATTATAACACTGAGAATTCCCCCTTCCTCCTTCTTCCCCCAGCTTTTATTGCTGAGCATGATGTCATATAGTAGGGAATATCCTTTTGGTCAGTTGGGGTTAGCTCTCCTGGCTGTGTCCCCTCCCAGTTTCTTGTACGCCTCCAACCTACTCACTGTCAGGGCAGCATGAGGAGCAGAAAAGGCCTGGATTCTGCTCAGCAATAAAAAGCCCCTGGTGTTATCAGTGCTGGTTTCATCACAAATCCCAAACAGAGCTCCATACAAGCTACTATGTAGAAATTTAACTCTGAGACAAAACTTGTACAGTAATTTCAAGAGTCAAACAATATTGACAATAGCACATTTCTTTCTCTAAGTTTTATGGATGGGCACCATGGCCCCCTTGGAGGATTTCTCATTATATCTGAAGATTTTTTTACAACTATTTTTCTTACCTAATCCTCAGGGCACATAATTACTTATTTCTTACCCTTTTATGTTATGATATCTCCTACATTAAAACCCACTATTGTGGGTTCATCAAGCAGTGAATTCTACTGGCCATATAGGAATATATAACCCTTCTTGCTCTCTGAAAGCAGAAAGGTCAGGAAATGAATCTCAAGAATAAATTAGTCAAATAACTGCCTAGTTCTGCTTGTCAGAATAATGTCATAGAAACCCTCAACAAAAGCTTCTTTATACCTGTTTTGCAGAACTACATAATAAATGGTGAATAAAAAGAATAAATAAATAAATAAAAAAACCCAAAAGTAAACTAGAATAACCATTTTATTTGCTTTTCTTCCTGAGGTGCATATGTGGAAAGTTTGATGGCTGTTTGGGAGGCAGGTGAGAACCACTGACAATCACCACATGCAATGACTCTTTTCTCTGTCCACTCAAACTCTGGAGGGAACAGTTGCAGCAGAACCAGAGGAGTGGACAAATCCTCCATGGCAGGGTGGTTTAGTATAGAAATAACTTTGATTTACAAAGTATACCCAACCTTTTCTCTTAAACAGCAATCAAAAAGATGATTCTCATTCTCTCCCTTCCTATTACCTTATATAGCTGGTATTTCCTCTCCTGGTCATGACTTTTCTCCAGCTCTTGGAATTTGTGCACCTGCCTATAGTCCATGACCCAAGGTCAGCCTCTGGGTTCTGTCAGCCTCAACTGCAGCACCACCATAGGAGTCTTCAGCTCTCCACAGCTCTGCCCTGTCCAGATGTGGGCCCTGACAAGCTAAGCCAATGCATGGGCCCACATCTCAGTTCATCCTCATCCCAGGAGAGGTGTGCAGTGTGGGGGACATGATGAAACATGATTAAATATATGCTTCTGGGAACCATGTCTAGACATGGGTAGGAGAAGAAAACTGGGAACAACCATCATGGATTTACAAACATGCCTGACCAAGTCTGATTAGCTTCTCTAAAGATATAAACGGATCTGTAGATGAGGGGAAAGCAACAGTTATTTTTCTGTCAGGGTATTTGGACTTGTGAGTGCATGCTATATTACCTAGACAATCAGTCTCAAAGTATTTTGATCAGTGATATGAAGTCTAAATGGCAGACAGTTTTCTGTAGGGTCAACACTGACAGCGGTACTTTTTAACATCTTCAGTAGTGCCTTGGGTGATGGGATGGAGTGCACCCTCAGCAGGATCAGTGATGTGGGAGGAATGGTCAATATTCAGGACAGTAAGGCTAAAATTCAGAGGGACCCCAGAAGCTGGACAAATGGGATGACATGAAACTCTACCAAGCTACCTGCAAAGTCCAGCATGTGGGATAGAGTAACCCCATGCAACAGTACAGGATGAGACGAGCTGACTGAAAAGTAATTTTGAAGAAAATTACCTGAGTGAGAACTTTATTTTGTATTTGTGAAAGGGTTTCTGGAGTACTGTGACAAGTATTTGCCATTAAAGTAGTCAAAAACTTCAGAATTCTTTAGTGTGGATGTTTATGTCTAAACCAGTCAACATGTACCCCCTGTACAGAAAAAAAAAAAAAAAGAAAAAAATGTATTTTTAAAACGTGATTCAGATGACCTGTTAGGGACTTCTAATTGAAGAGGAACAAAACCGTATTATAAGAAGTGTCTATCTTTCTCCACTGATAATGAAGGAGTCTAGACAATTGTAGGCATCTAGGGCACGGAAGAGGGTATTTGATCAAATGCCTCATGACAGAAAACAGCTACTCTGTGCATATGATACTAACATGTCTGTGGTTTGAATAATCTGAGCTACAGCCCTACAGTGCTTATGAAAAGTAATATCCATCCCATCAGCAGCCACAGTCTTCCCTAGGCTTCTTGAGTCTAAATCTGCTGCCTCTGCTCTCAGACTCACTGAGACTACCAGCTTTGGACAACTTAAAATCTTCCTCTACAGTCTCTGGACTTTAGAACCTATCACAAATATCCTGCACCTTCTTTTCAAGACAATCAGTGAAATCTCTTTACTTTCTCCAGCTCTTAGAGATGGACTAGTACAAGAGGGAAAGAGTGGTGGTAGGGTTTACTATTTAGTTTCTGTCTGGAAATTGTTAACATCTTTAGATGAGCTGAAAAGATTTATGTATTAGAATATTTTTTTACAAAGATATTGCCACAGGTGCCTATAGCTACAGACCTGCCTTTTCCAGTCTCCTTTTGTATATAAATGTAAATAAATAAAGACAAGTTATAAAGGGGGAAGTGAGAAGCTAGAGGTTCTTTCTCATTCCAGGTTTGCAAACAGACTTTATGCTGTCTAGACAAGTAGAAAATGTATATTTACCTTTCCTTTTTCCTGCTCTAACATCCATGTTTGGAGAGGGACATCCTGACTCTTTTTTTACTCCTAAGAGAAATATGAAAACACTACACAGATCTTCTTGAAAGAGGCTAGGAACAAGCTTTTTATCATTCAGAGATCCCGAAAGGACCATTTGAGCACAGCCTTCCTGTCCAGAGAGGAAATAGCCATGCCTGTGACTCGAATGGACTCTGATTTCCAATAATTTTCCAGCAGTAAACTATGATTCAGTTTCCATTTATAAAGTGAAATGAGTGCTTAAATAATCAACAGTAAAGAGACAGAAGTAGGAAATGAGCCATCCTTCAAAACAATTCTGCTGTGTTTAGTTTGGACTTCATTCCATTGTTAAAGGATTTCCTTATGTGCAAGGTGTTAGAGATTGGCAAATTGAAGCCATTCTAGGCACAACTGCTTTATTTTGTACTATGTGTGAATATGTGATAACTATTGGTATAACTTTAAAATACATTTGCTACAGATGCTAGCTCTTTCAGTGCTTTAGAGGTGAACTAGTTTCAGGGGCAGTGGAAGGCCATTATTAATCAACATAAATAGAGGATTTCTTAAATTGCTCCAGTTTTTATTAAATGCAAAAGCAGCCTCATTTATTCAGCTTAGTTTAGATGAGTGCAAATTTGAAATGTATTGCTTATCGGATGATATAACCTCAGCAAATATCATTATCTACTGATTCATCAACTACAGGAATAGATAAGACTCAACAAGGTGATAGGAATGCTGGGAGCTCTGTCTCTGAAGGATCTTCAGCGCTTTATTTGTTCAAGTAGAGTGGAAGCATATCCTTTGAGGTTAAAGTTATACATCCAGACACAGCCAAGAGAGGGTAAAAAAATCTACACTTAGACATATTGCCTATAAAAAAGATGGTTCATCAGGTTCTCCAAGGAGTAACTTTGTTACCTTTTCTCAGCAAGATATATGTACAAAAGATAGTTGTTGGCTGATGAACAAAATGTGTGACAGAAAACTTATTACATGCAGTGATAGTATTGAGTTTGCTTCCTTGTCCTTCCATTCTCACACTCAGTCTTATTTATACATCAACATAAATTAGTGCTTGAGTGCAAAGCAAAATCTTAGATCTGAAAACCTCAAAATTTATAATATGAATTTGGACACAAATCCAGATTTATAAGCTTTATTTAAAATTCAAAACAATAACTTCTATGTAATCTTCCCTGTATTACTGAAGTGCCCTAGTTTTGGGGGGTTTATTTATTTATTTATTTGTTTGTTTATGGTTTTTTTGATGAATATTGCATTTCTTTTCTCTTTTCTTTCTGGCTTCCGAGTAATTTGCATGGTTTATTTCACAATTTCATGCTATTCACCCTCTAAGATACCTAAAACATCTTTTTAAACAAAAGTCTAAATTCTACTTCCTCTTGTTTTTAGCAGCTGGGGTTTTAAGAAAAATAACAAATACTCTGGCAGTTTGGGAAGTACAAATTGGAAATGGAATTTTGACATTCAGCCTCATTTTTTCTGTATTTGTTCCAGAAACTTATTTATAAAGCAAATATTATTTTACATCAAAGCCTGAAAACTGGATGAAAGACAAGCTGGATGTTTTATAAGTCAGGCCATACATAAAATGCAGATATGAAGAGAGAGTACTTTCCAGACACACTGAAAATTAGCTTCTAGGATATCACATCTCTTTAAATATCTACCCTATGTGTCATCTAATTGAAAGAATGTTAGCTAATTATCATATATTCAGGAGCGTTAGCAGAAAAAGTCTGTCCTTCACAGATGTGAATGAACTATGCTTTATAAAAAAAAAATTCTGGCCACGTGGACACAATATTTCAGATAATTTCTGAAAGCCTTCCCAATCTAGCTGGCTTTGGATTTAGTGATAATGATTCACACAGTAAACAGTGATGTTCAGAGTGTTCATTAAGTTTCATTGTCTGTTTCTCCTCTAGACAGTTATTTGCCTTCATTTACAATAGACAATATTCCATCAAGAAGAGCTCTCTTAATTTGATTGGCTGTGTCAGGCTACTTTTTGTAATTTTTCTTTTTTGCCAAAAGTTTTTCCAGCTTGTTCTTTAACTGTCATTTGCTTTCTCCTGTATTTTAAATCTATCATGCTTCACGAGAGACAGACTTGTAATTTGGACTCTAATAATTTCTGATTCTTGTGTTTTGACAGACACAGACTTATATTTCTACACCTCCTTCCACACTTCCCCCTTTATTCTTCATTTGCTTGTGGCAGACAATCCTCTCTACTTAACCCTTTGTTTTCCACCTTTTATACAACACATATACTATAAGTAGATATGCTTTAAATTATGAATGTGTTAGAGACACTTCCATAAATTACTCCATTGAACTAAAAATGATGGCATGGGAGAGTATAATTAAGGGAAGCTTGCTGAAAAATTCCTTCTCTTTCTGTAGCTAACCTGCTTTTTGCAGGACCTTAAGATCTAGATGGAGGCCATAGGCAGTGAGCTGTTTTTTCTTAGTAACCCATGGATCTGCAGACCAGAATCTGAAAAACAGATCAACCTCAGCACTCACTGTCCCTATTTCCCCTGTCTTTGCCCTGATTTTGCCTGTTTTATCTGAGGGGATAGGGTCACCCATTTCCAAGGCACAATCTGAAATGGAAGCAGGTTGTTTGGGTGATAGACATTGTTAGATGCATAAAAGGTATGTTGGTCATGTTTAGCCAGGAAAAATTCTGATGAAAATAGAGGAGGTAATTTCCCAGGCTTTGTCTTTGTTTTATAAAATACTAGGTTTGCATGCAAATTGCGTATACATATGCCTACATCACAAATATTATATACAAGTACTTTGAGTCTACTTGTTCCTGTCAGTCTAACATAATGCCTCTAGAATAACTGCAACAATTACATTTCTGTCTGTAGAAAGTTGGGCAAATCTTTGATTCCTAGATCTCAGTACAAACTGTTGATGTAATCCTCACAGTGTTGCCTCCAGATATGTTAACCTTCATAAAGCTTGGGGTAAAGAGCATTGGCTGCAGGAAGGAAGATTTTGAAGAAGGAGTTATGTTTATTTTTCACTTGTGTAAAGATCTAGTTTCAAAAGAAATTAATTCTTTTCTGCTTTCATCCAACTCCTGGTACATTAAACACTTGAAGTCTTTAGGTTTTTCCTTCCTTGTTTTGTGATTCAGTTTAAAATAAATGCAATATTAGATAAAGACTTTATCTTCTCTTTCTGCCTGTAAGGAAATGTAACAATCGATGCCATAAAATTACTATAATTAAATAATGAGCAATTGGAAAAGTATGGGACAGTAAGAATAGTTCCTGGCATTTTTCTGAGGAAATTCACTTTTTCGTCTTGGCCTTTAGGAGGCTCTGATTATTTATCTATTTTCTCCCTCTATTTTCTCAGTTAGTGCACTGCTTAGAGACCAGCTGCCAAACACGCAAGATGGATAAAATCTATTCTGGAGAATGTGCTCTTGTAGTTACTTGCTTTACTGGTCATCCTTATTTTAGTGTTTTGCATGCAGTATTTTAAACAACATCTGCCTTACCCAAGAACATAATTTGGAAACCATGTAACAACCTTTGTAGCAGTTGGCCACATTCCCAGTTGGAGTTCCTCAAAAGCCTTGGCTGTGGGCAGCAGATGAAAGGAAAGCAAAAGCAACAAGATGATTTAAAAACCAGTCTACTCTCAAATGCAGCAAAGAAACAAAGGCACTATTACTCTAGAACTGCTCCCTGTATGCATTTCCTTTAACACCTAGTGGCTTAAGTGACTAAACAATTTTTTTACTCCATGATGCCCCTGTTAGTTTGCTGGAGTCAGTGCTGACACTAAAGATGGATTATGTTTTGCTTTGTGTGGCACTTGAAACTTTCTTTTCAAAGTTGTAAACGGTAGCACCAAGGTAAGCCCTTTGAAAGAACTGGGCAGGTACTTGTGGTTTAGCTGGGATACCTGACCTCTCTGGTACTTTTTCTCCCAGTGTCTCACTGTTGTAATGGCTATGACTGCTCCCCAGTGGTAGTGACAAAGCGCACACCAAGGAGTAAATGCAGGTTTTCTGCACAGTATTATTATCCCAGTAGAAAAGAATATGAGAGTTTGAGCAAGCAAGAGCGACACTTTAATCCATGGACTCTCTCATATAATCAGTGGTGGCTTTTCACTTAGGACAGATTATCTGGATCAAAAATGCATGTGCAGTGAGAGTGTCCTCTTTACCTGAGGAAGATTCAAAATGTGTAATGCAACATAGAATATTTTCATTGAAACAGCAAAAATTATTGCAGATGTGCCTTCTTTCAGTGAAAGTTAATGAAATAAGATAGACAGAAATAGATCTTCAAGGACTTTCTGTAGATATCAGTGATGATCAGCAGGTGACAATACTTAGAGAAGAGAATCCAGATTTGGAAGAAGTGCATTGCTATGGCCCTTTGCTTTGGAAATACTAGAGACTCAGAACAATTATTTGTGTAGACCATCTGGCCTTGAACAAACATTATGGCTGATTTAGGAAAGGGAGACAGAACAGTTTACTTATGTTTCATAGAATCATAGAATGATTTCAGCTGGAAGGCACCTCTAGAGGTCATCTAGTCCAACCCCCCTGCAGTAAGCAGGGACATCCTCATCTAGATAAAGTTACTCAGAGCCTCGTAGAGCCTTATCATGAATGCCTCCAGGGATGGGGCCTCAACTACCTTCCTGGGCAACCTGTTCCAGTGCTCCACCACCCTCATGGTAATGAACTTGTTTCTAACATCCAATCTAAATCTACTCTTCTCTAGTTTAAAAACATCGCCCCTCATCCTATCACTACAGGCCTTTGTAAACAGTCCCTTTCCTGCCTTCTTGTAGGTCCCATTCATGCAATGTTACATATTATTATAATGAATAAAGACCTGAATAAAAGGTAGATTGATAACGTGGAACATGCTGGAGACAGAGAAGATACAGAAAGTCAACAAATACTTATTGCTGGGGGAAAAAAAAATGTTTCAATCCAATTGGTGGCCAGTATTTGGGCCTGTTGTCTTCAATATCTTTATCAATGATCTGAATGAGAGGACTGAATGCACCTTCAGCAAGTCTGCAAGTTACACCAAGCTGGGCAGGAGTGTTGATCTGCTTGAGGGTAGGAATCTCTACAGAATGATATGAACTGGCTGTATTGATGGGCCAAGACCAATTATATGAGGTTCAACAAGGTCAAGCACCGTTGTTTGTCACAACAAGCTCAGGCAACACTATAGGCTTCAGGAAGTGTGGATGGAAAGCTTACCAGTGGAAAAGGACATGGGGTTGTTGGTCGATGGCTGACTGAATATGAGGCAGCAGTGTGCCTAGGTGTCCAAGAAGGACAACAGCATCCTAGCTTGTGTCAGGAATAATGTGGCCAGCAGGACTGGAGAAGTGGTCTTAAAGGATTTTTCCAACATAAAGGATTCTATAATTCTACTTCCCCCACCTCCCAGTAATTAGACTAAAAATGTTTAGGACTAAGCTAAGTGTTTTCAAGTTCTAAGTATGACGTGTATTATGCCTGAATGTGGCTCAGCTCAGCTTTGATAAATAAAGCATGTGGAGATATGCTTAACTTTAAGCACACAAATAATCTCAAAATGGGACACACATATTTAAAGCTAAACATATGCTTAAGTGTTTAACTAGATCAGGATCTGAGTACTTAGTCTGAGGCTATGGTATTGGTTACCTCTTCTTTCCATCTGGTTTAAGGTTTTTATTGATGATCCAAAGGAAAATATGGAATGAATCAAACACAATCTTTCATCAAACATTTTCTCCAGAAATATCTCAAAAGAACATAGACAATAATGCAAATGTCTACTCTGAACACACTGATACAAAAGAATACCCTGTCTACACATTGCATTTGCTGTTGAAAAATGCTGTACTTACCCTGCATTTTTCCCCGTTTCCCTTCAACCCTTCCTGTTGTATTAAGTAATATTCTTGGCACTAACAACCTAGATAAAGGATGTTGTTTCTGATGTGTAATCGGAGTGGTGTAGTTTACCATTTAGCACTTCATTTACATTCACATTCACACTGCATGGCTTATTATCAGCTGCAACAGAATATGTCTGTAAACCTAAATTATGTAATGCCATGTAACAAAGGCTGTCTGTTTATTTTGCTTGTACGTTTTTTTACCATATAGATTCTTCCTTTCAACTTATTTAACTAACTTTCAGATGCATGAAATGTTTGACAATTTTAATGTGGGTATTGTATTTTCTGTGGAATGTATCAGCTGATGTTCTCAGAGTATTTTACAAATGCCAATTGATTTGATTTCACATCCAGGTGAGTCAGATATAAATTCTCTCTAGTTGTAAAGAGACACAGAATGAGAAACTGCAAATTGTGCTAAATTCAGTCCCAGGTGTTTAGGCATTGTCAAGCCATCATTGCACAGCTTAAAGCCTCAAGATCTTTGAAGGAAGTCAGTCACCATCGTAGGTACCTCTAAGTGTGACTCTTCAAAGTTGTTCTTGTCAATCAGTTACTCTTTGAAGGATTTCCTTGAAAAAGTTTGATGTTCAGGTCCTCTAATCATGGGGGGGGGGGGGAATCTTTATAGATCAAAAAAGTCTTATTTTTTAATACACTGTTTTGTTTCAGTGTTTGCTAGGAACTTTGCAGCTGGAAATGCCTCCCCTACTTCCCTATTTTTCATAATAGAGATTCCTTAAATAAAATATCAAAGAATTGACCAGAATGTAGCACTTCTTTTCTGAGTATTTCTGATTTTGTGATTTGATTTGTTTTGCTTTTTATTTGTTTTCTTGTTTGTTTGATTTTGTTTTGTTTGGTTTTGTTTATTTAGTTTTTAGTTTTATTTGTTGGTGTTTTTGCTTGTTGGTGGTTTTGTTTGTATTTTGATTTGTGTTTTTGTTTGACTCACTCACCTTTTTGGTGAGTGTCATTTTCAATTTGATTTTATAAGTTCCTCCTTTTTGTAAGTTCTTTAATATTTAATTTTTT
>JANHGN010005911.1:117298-137332 GCA_024605025.1 Megaceryle maxima | reverse complement strand
AAATATCAGTTCTCAGGCAACAAAAAAATGATGATATTTTGATCCATAAAAGAAATACAAATAATTTAAATTCAAGTGAAATTAATTTGGTTTTTTCTTTATTTTAGATGTGATTTTATTTTTTTCTAGTTTGTGTGCAAATAGTTCACAGCCTCATATTCTTTTTGCACATTACTTGTTCAGCAAGGTTTGATTTACTCAATTTCAGGATCCTAACTGATTTTTTTTAAACATTCATACTCTTTATAAAACAGTGAATGATGTTTGTGGATAGATAAATAGATGATACATTTTCATGAAAAATATTATTTCATTCATGCAACCTTGTTTAACTTCCTGTAGATGAAAGGCTGCTCACAAGTTCTTGTTGACAATGACTATAAAGTGTCAAATGAAGTTACAATGTACCTGCTTACATAAGGCTGAGAGCAAAGCTATTTAATATCCATTAAAATTTGTCTTTTGGTATTATGAACACTTTCTTTACATTTTAAAACATACTGTAGTACATTTATTCTCCGTATTATTTAAAATAATATTTCACAAATGGTGGTAAATTCTTTCAAAATTAACAATTCATGATAGGTGTTTTTGTTTAAAATCTTAGGGAAAAATGAGTGTAATCAGAAATAAGATATATGGACATATTGAATTTTGTAGTAACAATAAATAAACATTTAATGGTGGATTGAAATGGAGGATTGTGTGGATATCTTATTACAAACACAATATATGCCAATTTCAATTGTTCTTTGCAGTAACCATGAATTTATTTGTAAATTCTCAGAAAGCATCTTGCTTCAGAGCATTTAGAAATTCAAGCAGCCTTTTTTTTTTTTTTTTTGTAACTTTTATTAACTTGTTGCAGACTACTGATAGAACAAAAAAGTCAGTCTATACATTGAATTTTAACCAGAGTTAAATTTCTTGAATAATCTCTGAATTTGACAAGATAACAGAGCACATATGCATATATGTGTTACTGTATGTAAGAATCATTTAGCTTAAAATCCTTTTTTTTTACTCAGATTTCTTCTGACTACCAAAAGTCCTGTTGCCTATTTGAAATTAGTAAAGCTATTCATATCTCTACTTTGTAGTCCTGTAAGTTAGTAAATTAAATTGGAATATTTATATTAATATATCTCACACCACAATAACTCAGCATGACTTAAATAATGGGTAATAGAAATTGGAGATTTTTTTTTTTTATGTAGAGCAGTAAGGAGTGTGTAATATAGGCTCTAAAACATGAGAAAGCCATAAATAAACAAAGGAAGATCAAAGAGGAAAAGTATCAACAGCTGTGCAGGTGTGTTATTTCAGATGGAAGGCTCTTATAAGTGGAATATAGCTTAGCAACTAACAGAGTAACTAAAATGGTACTTGCTAGTTCTCCGTACATATTTGAGGAATAGATATTGAAGAGAATGATAAATACTAAGAATATCCAAATAACACTTTCAACAGAAATGGAAAAAAGCTAAATCTTGGATGAATTATGAAAAAGATTATTATAATAACAAAGATTATTTGGCTATATAATGATGAGGTAACCCTGCACTGCTGCATCTTAGGATAGGTTCTCACAGAGAAATTCAAGCACATGATACATCATGCAATACAAATATCACTTTATTTAATGAAATTTAATAAATTGAAAAAAATTTGAGTTATATGAGACATATGGTCAATCGTATGTTGTGTGCAGATAATATCTGGGTCAGATATACTAATATGAGTGTACTCTACCTTTGTGTGAACAGATTTGCACCTATGATTTGATAAGAAAAAACGACATTTTGTCATGAAATAAAAATACCTCCATCACAGGGGAGGCTAGAATGATTCAGTGAGCCTAGTTTAAATAATTCTGTGGAAGACAAGAGCAATTTTTTAATTTTTTTTTCCCCCCCCCCAAAAAAATACTGAACTATTTTACCAGTTCAACTAAAGAACATACTTTATTAACTTTATGCACACTCATTTCTAAATTTTATATCGTAGCACTCACAAGTTGTTTTAAATTCTAGTTTCCTTTTAAAGTTGAAGGCAGTAACTTTCAGTAATTATCTACTATAACAGATAATGAATAGATTAAATTTACCACATATACTTTAGGCAAATCTGAGCTGAGATGTCAAAACTATAGAAGTTTGAATATTGAGCTGGAACTTGAAAGTTATAACCGACAAAAGCTGAATCCCAGGAAAACCTTTAAGATCTCCTGATCACTTTTGTCTGTTCCTTAATATTCAATTACTTGGACTCAGAATTAACAATTTTGAGTTGTTAACAATCAGAATTCATAACCTAGATTGGAAGTGTAAAAACTTTGGAAAAGATGGGATACTCTTTATTATCAAGATAAACTCCCTGTCACTGACAAAATACTACATAATCCTGTTAATTAACAAGTTATTTAGATCACAGTTTCTGTGTGATATTCTTGTTATGGCAAATTATAAGTATGCATCCCTTATATACTGAGTAGTTTGACATTCCCAAGTTAATGTACATTAACTGTAATAATTGGATTGAATTTTAATTATTGTATTCAAGTCTGTGTTTCTCCCAAAGCTATGACTGCTGGCCAAGAGTTAAGGGCAAAGATTCCACTTCCTCCCATGTCAAAAGCTATAATAAAAGGAAATGGAGCAACATCGATCTGCTTTTCCTGACAGATTGTTAAGAGACTGGGAAATGCACAACATAATCTTGGTTCATTTTCAAGATTATAATCTTGTTGGAGAAATTAATTGCTAGGAAGAGTTTTTTACCTCTATACTGGTGACTCAAACACATCTGAGATCAACAAAGCTGAAAGTCTTGAATGATCAAGTGAGCACTACTCTGACAAAAGCCTCATCTGATACAGCTTTTGTGGAGAAAGCTATCTGGAAAATTACATACACTTTCAACCCCAGGCATTACTATCTTTGGAAAAGGTAATAGAAGAACTGTATGAGAGCACATACAACCTTTTTCTTAATGGGTGATCTCTAATGTCTTTCATGGTGGTTTTATAATACAACAGTCCACAGGAAATTGTGATATACTTCTTTACATTCTAATCAGGTATACTTTGTCAATAAAACATTCACGAGACAATTCAAGATTTTTAAACAAATTATTAGTGCAGTCTGCACGTTCCTCTGAGATGCACAAAGAAGGAACCATACTTATAGAAATGTTTTGTACACATTGGCAACAATGGAAATGTCATTCCTACACCCCCACCCAGCATGTTTACAAAAATACTTCAACATCAAGGACACCGAGGTACCAGACTGTTTCCAAAGAAGGGCAACAAAGCTGATGAAGGGCCTAGAATACATGTCTTATGAGGAGCAGCACTGGGGTTATTTAGCTTGGAGAAAAGGATACTGAGGGGAGACCTTGCTGCTTTCTACAACTACCTGAAAGGAGGTTGTAGGGTTGGTCTGTTCAAGCAAGTGACAAGTGATAAAACAAGAGGAAATGGCCTTAATTTGCATCAAGGGAAGTTTAGATTGGATACTAGGAAAAAGTTCCTTACTAAACAAGTTATCAGTCACTGTAGCAGCTTGCCCAGGAAAGTGGTTGAGTGGATCCCTGGAGGTATTTAAGAGTTATGTAGATGTAGTGCTTAGGGATATGGTTTAGTCAAAGTCTTGTCAGTGTTAGGTTTATGACTGGACTAGGTGATCTTAAAGGTCTTTTCCAATCTCAGAAATTCTGGGATTCTGTAATCTTCCTTCAAGCCCTCCCCTCATTTCTATAGCAACAGTCTTGATTGTGTAAATGGTTGGCTCATAGTGACCAGATCTAACTGGGAATTCCTTTATTTTCTCCTTAGTTATGCACTGTAGTATCTACTCATTCTAAAATTGTAAAGACTCTACTTATATACATGTAGGATAAGTGGGATGACAGTTTACATGATACAAGAATGTAAATGATAAAACCATGGCACAGTTCAGAGTAATTTTTAAGTTAATGAACATTTTTTCTAGTAATTTGAGATTCTTAGACCTCAATTCATCTGATCTCTGCTAGTCATCTATGCAAGGGTGAGATGCACCCCAGACAAGTACCTTTGGTCAGATAAACTGTTGCTGGTATGCTTTTCTGTTTACTTAAATAATATTATGAGAGACAAGATATTATAAGCCCTTTCAAATTTCTGAAACCCTGATACGTAAGACTCATGAACCAGGTCTCACAAAGATGATAGGTCTCCAGCTGTACAATGAACTGTTTCATATGATAGTCATACAAGGATATGCCATTGCATGTGCTCTAAGTCAGGGTATTCTGGCTATGTGATGGGGAAAAGTGCTTGATGCAAGGCTGCTTATGCTCAACGACTGTCACATCCTTCTGAATACTTTGCTGCTGCTTTCCTCCTACTCCAGAAACTTATGTGACCAAGCTGTGGTGGACATGTCAAGTCCTGGAGCATGAGAGAAGCATTATTACTGCACTGTACATCTGTTTCAGGGTAGAAGAAACCATTCACCTGGGTTAAGAAAGCAAATTTCATACCCAGTACATGGGACTTGGATGATCTGCAATAGTCTTTATTGATTCAGTCACTATGAGTCCCCTGCACTTTGCACCACAAGACCCTAAGAAAAATTTGCCCATGATCATAACGCCCAGCCAAGAAAAAGAAGGTGTAGACAAGAAAGCCCTGCCTTGTCCTGAACATATTAACAGCTCCCTGGGGCCTGACAAAACAGACACAAGCTAAAACAAACCCTAAGAGCTGTGCCAAGGGTTTCTAATTTGCACCTGAAGATCTGTGCTTGTACTGTATCCAGAACACTAATCATGGCATGGCTTTGTGCATGTGACTTACATGCAGAGCTTGGCGTCTTCCCCCTTAATTGACAACTTCTTATCTCAGAAATTAAATGAACTTGATCAAATAGTGGGTAGGCTAAAATGTCCAAAGGTTGCCTCAGAAATTAAAGAATATTGCTTTCCCCACATGAAATTTCTATAGTTATTCCCATTTATAGCCTAAATAGCTGTTTCTAGTTTATATTGTAAAGGTAATACAAACACTCTGACTAATACTATTCCACATTTGCCATTTCTCCTGGATACTCAAAAGGTAAGCAAGTATCACTTTTTCTACCTTGACAAAAAAGTTGTACTTTCATGTCGTCTTTTTTGTTTCTCTTGTACTGCTAACATGCACCTAATTTGTGACTGTGTTTCCAAGTGTTCCATACAGTTTTGTTTTACAATAAAAAGGAACTTCTTCAAATTTCCAAAAAGTAGTCATAGCATGGTAACCCTATGGTGAACCCACTCAGGCAAAAAGCAGTCAAGCCATTTTTTTTCCATCTCAAACAACATGTTCAAAATGTTAAATCCTAGGAATAAATTGGTAACATTTATATTTTCTTTCCAGTACTTGCATTCCAGTATTTAAATTTTTAGGATTAATTATTGATAACTCTTATTCACATCCAAAAAAAAAAAAAAAAGAACACTTTTTTTTTTTCTTCATAAATAATGAAAAGATGAAGTTCCCTAATACTAATTTTGTATTGTGAACAGGAACAATAAGTAAACTGCATATTTTTCAAGGCTGAGGTTAGAATCCTGAGGATACAGAGTACTATTGTCACTTTACTATCTGTAGTTTGTATTTTTCTACCATAAACAGTATATCTCTGATCTCTCAGTTTTATAGCCCCATCCATAACCTCTGAATAATATTTTCCAGACACACAGAACAGCCGTATACAATATGGTTACAATCAATTTTATTTTAGATTGAGGAAAACCAAACCAAAATAAATATCTATTTTATAAAATATTACAAATAGCATCTCTCCGGTCTATGATGAAAGAAAGTAAAGGTGCAGAACATAAGAATAGAAAGACATAACACTGACAAAGACAGTTCTTTGACCTTACCATAATCCAACATATTTGTATCTTATTCCTGTAGATGCTTCTACATTCTTTTCAGATATTATCTTACATGTCACACCATTTTTGTAAAGTAGGATAACATTATAGCTGATTTCAATTTTTTTATTAAATCTACCATTGAGAAGTAAAACACAGCCCTTCAGAAACAATGCATTTTAAACATAGCTGCCCCTATCATAGGACCTGAACGGAAGTAAAGAAAATTCACTTCAAAAATTCAATGTTATATATAGGATTCATTTTTATGCCTGCCTTTCTGTTGGCATGTTGTGGTCATAACAGGCTTAAGAACTCCAGCAGGATATAGGTTTTTTCCTTCCTAAGCCTTTGGAGCATTATCTATTTGTAGGTATCATATATTACCTCTGTGTGGGGCCTGCAGATAAAATCTATTCCAGGAGTAGTCCTTGTTGGTAGATTTCCAGAAAGCCATCTGTTCCCAATGGGACATCTTGTCTGCCTTCCCTAGCAATTAGAAAGCAGCAGATGAAGATGCAAGGCATAAAACAGGAGAAGGACATGAAAGAATAGTAAATTGTATAAGAAAATCTTGCTTGTTTGAAGAAATGTGATAGTAAAGTGTTAAAAAAACAGAGGCTGTAACTACCTGAACAAAAGAATTTTTTTACAAACTCTCTATAATAAAGCATAGTTCCTGTAACACTCACTACCCACCAGTCACCACTGTTTGGTTAAGTTGATTGTTGCCATAAGTTTCTCATGAATCAAAATGAAAGAACTAGACAGACATATTGTAGTTCATGGAGAAAACAATGGCTGTCACATACGTGTTTCCTCATGAACGAAAGACATTTGGATTTATCATCAGAAAAATACATTTAATTTTGGAGTCTTAGTCCTTTTGACTCTGATTCTGACACAATTATGCTTTGTCTGAAAAATGAGGGAATTAATTGTAATGCTAACATTCATATGATTCCAATCAGTACCCTGCGATAGGTCAGTGTGGATTGCAGTCTTAAAACATAATTTATGATACAAAAATACCATTTTCTTGTGAATACATAAGAACACAAAGGGAGAAACTGTCAAACTATTTTTCCCTCTAACAGATAAGGTTGTGATCTTAGCAGATGGAATTAAACATCTCCTGAAAGTTTCAACCCTGTTATATGCTTTCTTAGCAGGAACAAATGCTTTGTAGAAGTGTCTACAGATCAAGGACCCGGAATAACTATCTGAGACTTTACAACTTGCATTTAGACAGTTATCAGGTAAGTTGCATATTACCCCAGTTGATTTAAAATTTAATTTGAACTCTTTTTTTAAAAAATATATTTTGCTTTTTCTAGAAATAAATTTAACATGTAAAGGAAAGTCTTAAAGAAAAAACTGTCATTTTAACTTTACACATAATCTTATGTCAGGCCTGCAATACAGAAGGGAATGATTCAATCACCTCTGTGTAGAGTATATTAATTCCTGATTGTTTTACCCAGGGAACCTGACAATATCAGTGTTTTTAATATGATTAATTTTCTGTTATTCTTAAATGGCAAAGGTAGACAGTCTTGTAGAGGAGACAAGAACTTTTATATATCCTTGTGAATACAGTTGCGGTAACTAATCATAGGGGGTCGCTCAACATCACTATTGTTCAGTTAAAATTAGTAATTTTGAAAGTAAGACATTCATCACAAAGGACATGGTCACTTAAATATATATCAATTCTGCTAAACTATGGTGGAAGTGTATCCTGCATCTGCATTCAAGAGATTTATTAATTATCAGTATTATAGTGACTACTGTAAAGTGATATATTTTGTTCTCTTCTGAAGTCAAAAAAGCTTCATTTATTTATCAGAGAAATAAGATGGAATAGTACCCAGCACCAGGAAATAAATAGGCATATGCATCTTTAGCAGTCTATATGCTTAAGATGGAAAAACTGAAAATTAAAAAAAAGCTCTCACTGTAGGACTGCATAGAATTTAAATAGAACAGTGGCAATCTTTCAGTTCTTGGAAACATGGTATACAGTCATATGATTTAAAGCTTTAGCAGCATGCAGAGGTTGCATATGTAGATCTTCACTTGACAAATGTTTGTCTTAATGCTTTGTTATTGTCACGAGTTTCAGCATAAAGCTTCCCAAATTTTGTGGGAATTCTGTGAAGTCTAGAGATATGTAGAAATTAGGAACTTAAATGTGAAGCTGACTGAAATTTCTTTCAATCAGATTTATCTAAACTATCAGGAATTTTTAAGGATAAGATGAATTTTAAATAAGATTTTAAAACTGTGGGGAAAGGTCCACTTATAATTGAATGACTAATCACATAAGAATTATTTAGGAATAATAAGACTCTATAAGGAATGAAAAAATCATGAAAGCTACATCTTGGAAAATAGGAAATTTAAGAAAAAAGTCCAAAACCCTTGTCAGAAGTCTAATTCAGCTTGTCATTGAAAAGGAAGTTAAAATAAATTATAGAAAGCTTTTCAAACATATGAACAGAAAAAAAAAAGGTAAACTTTCCGTGAACTGGGGAAAGAAATAAGGTCCAAATGAAAACATTTCTTTTTTTCTTAGTTTTTAGACCAAGATGATTGACTGACTGATTGATTGATTGATTGATATAAAGGTATGGAAATGCAGATGATCATACTACATAGATTGTCATGCTTGTAGCAGGGTGGATACTCCCAATACAGACAAGGTGGCGATATTACCATTGCATAGGGTAATGATATAATTTCATCCATAAAGCACTGATCTCCCATGTTTGATAGGGAGCAAGAGCAGAAGATGATGACTGCAGAGACAGAAAATGTGTTTAAAGACAGTAAAGACCTTGAATTTATTGTCAATAATAAGGGAAGACTGAGCACATCTAAAGGACACTGGGAGTCCAAAGTCTTCTATCTTTACTTAGCACTAGAACTAGGTTTTTTCCCTTCTTTGTTGCTTTCTTCAACCCAAAATTCTTGCAAACATGTATATACAAATGGATTTTAAGAAGGATAGAGAGTGCTGATGTGTGTTTGTGCCCAGGATATGGCATCATCTAATGGTTGATGCATGAACCTGGAGCATAGGCTCTGTCTTTCTCAAGACTTCCCCATACGCAATTTGTCTGCACCCTAGGTGACTAATTTGTCAACTAGTCCTTATTAATGTCTATAAATATCTGAACAGTGGGTGCCAAGTGGAAGGAGTCAATCTCTTTTCTGTAGTGCCCAGCAATAGGACAAGGAACAATGTGTATAAACATGAGCATAGAAGGTTCCACCTCAACATGAGGAGGAGCTTCTTTACTGTAAGGGTCACAGAGCAGTGGAACAGGCTGCCTAGAGAGGTTGTGGAGTCACCTTCTCTAAAGACTTTCAAAACCTGGCTGGATGCATTCCTGTGTAACATGCCCTAGGTGATCTAGGGGTGTTGGACTCTAGATGATCTCTAGAGGTCCCTTCCAACCCCTAACATTCTATAATTCTAGTCTATGAGAACAGTACCATTAAACTGGACTGTGACAAATCTGTAGGTGTGGCATATGTATACACAACTGGGCTATGACCTTCTGGCCATGCAAATATGACTAAAGTTAAGCCCCAAAAGACCTTCCCTGGTAAATTAAATAATTCTTTATCATTAGGTGGAAAGTTTAAAATTTAATTACTGTTTGAGACTTATGTTCTAATATAGGATGTAAGAAGACTGGATCTCACTCCTGTATAGTTGTAAGTCTTCAGAAATACTTTTGTAGAGGGAAGATAATGAACATATGAAGAAGATGACATGGTATGATTGAAATTTCTAAAAGATTTTGACATGGACCATCACCAAAGACTCTCAAAGAAATTTAAGCTGTCATGGAATCAGAGGAAAGGTCTTCTTGCAGAATTACTAACTGGTTAATAATTAGGAAAAAAAAGGTAGAAATAAATAGAGGGAGATCATCAAGTGAGTCTCCCAGGATTTCTGCTGGGATATGTACTGTTCAACATATTCATAAATGAGCTGAAAATGATGCTGAATAATGAAGTCATAAAGTTTAGCAGAGAGGCTATTAATCACAGTGTTAATCCTGTATGCTGCTTCCAACCCAAACTTAAAATGCTGGTTGACAGAAACTGAAAAATATTTAAAATGTGGAATCAGTCTATACTTGCCCCTCTCTCTACATACCCACTCTCTGTGCATATTTTGTTCATCTTGTCAAAAAGAGATCATTTATTATATATTTTTCTCTTTTTTTGGACCAATGTGAATATTTCTAGGTTTTTATAGTTTGGTAGGTTGAACAGTGTGAAGAAGAAAGAGGTACAAAGCTAAGAGTTAGCTGATTCTACAAGAAGTTAGCAGTACTGGTCACAAAGTACATTTAGGCAGGATAGCAAAAGAAAACAAGAGTGAGCAGAGGAATGAGGTTCTAGGATGTCTTTCAGAGTGTAAAAGTATGAGATAATTTCTAAACTTGTTTGAAATGGAGAAGTAAAGTATTTATGAATAGTCTGTGAGCAACATTTTTGCCTGGAAAAGTGGAGATTCTCCACAAGTTTTCTTCTAGTCCTGTGTCCTAATGAGAAACCTGAGCTTTTTCAGGCAGCCCATTACTAATTGAAATATAGAGCTGTATGCATGAAGCTGAGTTCAGTTGCTCCAAGTTCTACCTTTGAAGTTGCATTAACATCTAATGGTTAAAAAAAAAAAGCCAATAAAACTTGAGGAAAGCTGAGATGACAAAATAATATCTATTTTCATGATGCAGTATTACTACAAAAAAGAGGAAGTGTATTTATGATACATAAAGTTTTCACTCATCCTTTGCATACATCTGGGTCTGTCAAAACAAGTTAACACTGTTGGGAAAATTTTTGGACATGTCTTTGCAACAATAGGGTGATACTAGTAGCACTGAAAACAAATTTCTCCCATCTTGTGTTTCACTGTCACAATTATTTTTAATTTCTATAGGTAAATATGTCTAGTAAGCATTTAACTCAATATAAGACCAAAGCTTTTAAGCCTGAAGTATGTATGAAGTCAGTATGACTCCATTTTTATAATTTATGGCTTATAAAAAATCAAGTTAATTTGTCCTAAGTGATTTAAAAAAAAAAAAAGTCAGGAAACAGCCTTTTCCAGTCTATTCTGCAATGGTTATGGAGTTCAAAGTGAAATGTCAGTGCTGCAGGAGAAGCAGATTGTTGTGACTGGGCACACATTCAGCTGAGTTTACAGTGTGTCAGGATGTTCAACTGTATCAGGAAAGAGCATGAATGATTCAATATGATCAGATGATATTTTGTCCTGGTGTATTTTTCATATATGTATATACACACACCCTTGGAGGAGGCAAAGGAACTGTAAAGTAGATGTAACATCTGAGCCATTGCATTTCAGCTAGAGGACAACGTGTTCTGAGAGTCACTCTGAACAGCTCTGATGGGTTGGCTATTGTGCCCAGGATAGGTGAGTGTTCTCAAAATTGTTACTCTCCCTTTTTTAAAGAAAGGAATAGGCTAACATCACTGCTTTTGGTGTGTGTGCCATGGACATAACATCATTCCTTAGATCCCTTTAAAAGAAATTTTGATCAGGGATTTTTTGACATTGTAAACTTGTGACAGTTAAACACAGGTAATTATTTTGGTCATAGCTTTTTTTTTTTTTTTTTTTACAAGACTTTGGTGATAAATTCTGTTTAATAAAAAAATCCAAAATTTTCATCCCATTTATTCTTCTTGAATATCTGACATTATCATAAAGATATAGGTACCTATGTGTAGAATAACAGTAATCACAAGGAAATAATGCATTGGTATGAAACACAAGTATAAGACTACCTTATTTATCTAAAATTACTTCAAGAATGTTGAGAATTTTGAATACATCAGTTTCACAATGGTTTCTCAAATTCACTTATTAATTAGCAGACACACTGTCTTAGGAAACTCCCATTTATAGAATCCTGTGGTAAATTTAGCAAACCAGATCTCATAATAATTAATAATGCTGCTACCTAATTTAATCTCTTCCCCCATCTGCTTTCTTCCTTTCTTCCCCTTCTCTTGTTTCTCTGCCTCTCAATTTCCTTCCTCTATTTCCTTCAAAATATCCTGTTTCCTGCTCCTCTTTTGCATGTACACATTTCCCTGTTACATGGTTCCCAATGCTGACACCCACCATCCTATGTGTGAAATGTCCTGCCTGTCTGTCTCATCATTGGCACTCATTGACTTTTGGCATTTTCCTTCTACAGCTGTGCAGGAGGTTTCAGTGTAGCTGCTGTGCCCATTTCATCAGGGTGATTTCAGTTTCTGTCCCTTTGTCTTTCATAGACCTGTACCTCCTCACCACCAAAGTCCTCTTAGGACTCTCTAAGAAATTAAATCCACTGTGCTACTTGCCCCAGTTTACATAGCAATATACAATATTTACATTATTCTTAGTCCAGTTTAAAGTGTCCCACTGCTGTATAGCTGTAGCAAGCAGTGAAAACCAGGAGTCATTTCATGACTCCAAGTGGAACTGCCCCAGTTCCCTCAGAGTCATAAGACTTTCCCTCCAGTCCCTTCACCTTCTCCTCTGGACCCGCTCCATCACCTCCATAGCCTTCTTGAAGTGAGGGGCCCAGAACTGCACACAGTACTCAAGGTGAGGCCTCATCAGTGCTGAGTACAGGGGCAGAATTACATCCCTCGACCTGCTGGCCACACTATTCCTGATACAAGACAAGATGCCATTGGCCTTCCATGCCACCTGGGCACACTGCTGACTCATGTTCAGCTGGTTGTCAACCAGTCCCAGGTCCCTCTCTGCCAGCCTCTCTCCTCTCCAGCCACGCATCCCCCAGTCTGTATTGCTGCATGAGGTTACTGTGGCCAAAGCGTAGGACCCTGCACTTGGCCTTGCTAAACCTCATATTATTTGCCTCAGCCCACTGGCTCAGCCTGTTCAGGTCCTTCTGCAGCATCTCCTGACCTTCCAGCAGATCAACAGTAACGATAGAGTCAATCCCCTCATCCAGGTCATCAGTAAAGATGCTGAATGGAACTGGGCCCAGTACTGATCCCTGGGGGAGACAACTGGTCACTGGACACCAACTGGATGCGGTATTCAAAAGTATATTGCCCAGGTTGACATGATACTACTGAACACAGGAAACCATTATACTTTCAACTCACTACTGTCTGCCTAAGTAGGTTAGCTTCTTGTATCTTACTTTCTTGTGGATTGGGTCTTCTTTTCCAACAACCTTGAAAACAAGGTATTTTTCTTTTCTATTGACCATCTGAAGTGAAAATGAACCTTAGATAAGATAGTAATTTGTATATTTAAAAAATATTTCTATCATCTTCATTGTAACAACTCAGTCTTAAAGAAAATCGAAATATTTTAAGACTAAAAATCTACATTTCCAGTTAAAACAATCAAGGTTTTTTCAAATTCTTTAGAGTTTAGCATAAAACAACAGAATGGCAGGTTTTTCACAGGAATTTAAAAATCATTACTTTTTCATTAAATTTAATTATGTCTTACATTCTAAACATAAATGTCTGCATTTTTCATTGTTGTGATTGTTCAACGACAGACATTTCTTTACACACTATTCATCTGTTTCACCTTGTTTTCAGAACACCTTTAATGCAGCTACCCAAACCATCCGTCTCCTAGGTATCTTTCTTAATATCAAAAGACTGATAGAAGAACTAATACAGCAACAAAGAAAGAGAGACCTCTGAAGCAGCTTATAATCTAACCCTGCATCACTTCATCCTTTTACTCTGCTCCCCATATACATCTGGTCACAATTGCCTCCAGTAGCTCAAGTTTACATGAACTTTTCACAGGGAACATGGTTGGCTTCAGAGGAACAGCACTCCACTTATTCTTCAAGGTTCTTGCAATGCATGAACTCCATTAAATATGAAATTTGAGCAAAAACCTACTAGGCTGGCACACTGACTGGATCTTGCCTAAAATTACTGCTCTGCTAACTGACAGAAGTCATTTTTTTATTATTACATTTGACTATCTTAAGTAAAATCAGGCTGATACTGTCCTTGTTTTACAGACATTTGGTTATTTTGGCTTAAATGGAATTAATGCCTGCTACACAGTTATGTGGTCAGTCGGAAGTGTGAGAGCCCTTCCTCCCTGATTTTTAGTTTTAAGATAACTTCATTAAAAATAACTCTCTGTGTGTGTGTGTTGGGGGATGGGAAGACGATTTCACATGTCTATGAGGGTCCTTTGGTGACTCTGAGATTCTTATTTCCACATTTGACCTACAAATGGAAGAGTTAGACATACCTGTATTAAAAATGCTAATTCTTACGGTTTTTACAATTCTTAGAATCAGAAAAACTCCAGAGTCATGGTCATTCATTTAGAACCAGAGACTATCACAATCATCTTCTCTGAGCTTCTGCATATGACAGATCAAAGATCTCTATACAACTATTTCTGCATTAAGCCCATATCTTCTGTTTGAAGCACGTCTTCCACTAAAGTATTAAAATTTAGCCCAGCCATCACTGGACATAATAAAATTGTAAGTATTGACAATGCTTAATCCAATTTTCATCATTTATTTCATAGAGTTCGCAGGAGTGATGGTGTTGGCAAATCAGATGTAGTATCTCTGACCTTCAGAGCATTAACCTCATAATAAACCACCTGCTCTCTGTATGACAAACTGTGATGTAGCACATTGTCAGTATTTACAAATGAATAATAATAATAATAATAATAATAATAGATCTGTTTCTATAGTGATTCCAGTGGATAGCAGCTGATCATGCTTACTGAGTCCAGAGGAGGAATGCCAAAAGGAAAATAAATTAATGTTACCAGCTGTGGAGCTATTTTTGAAAAGCTGAGGAATTCAGCTGGTTGCTTTCTATTGCCTTTAAAGGTGGTATAGCAATATCTCAAAGTTATCCATACAACCTTCGTACAAAAAGGGATTTAAATTTGTGTTTTAAATGCTTGAGGGAACTCTGGGACTCTAGTGGTTCACAGAATACTTGTGCTTGTGAACAATGCACATAAACACTGCTGTGTGTCTACTGTCTGAAATCCAAGGTCTTTCTGTCCATCACTTCTTGAACTGAAGAAAATACAGCGTCAGAGTGTCTGCCCAAATGTCACAGCTCCAAGGCCCAGCTGATGCCTGCACACGTACTCCATGATGAATGCTGCATCATAGCTTCAAGGCTGTTTTGTGCCTCAGCTCTTATATGGATGTGAATGCAACATCTCAAGTCCAAGGCATCTTTCTGCCAAACCTCTTACACTGCAGTTCAAAAGCAGTTACAAGGCACTTGTTTCTGCCAGGGCAATTTAAATGAGGATGATTGAAATCTAGAGTGATTGTGATTCTGAGTGGCTTGCTGAAACATGCTGTAAAACCAGTCTGCAGAAAAAGGAGAAATGCTATAAAAACTGTTTTGCTGTATAAGTGAGACTTGGCAGGTCTTCCTCAACTGCCCCAGCAGTCTTTTCACCCTTTTTTTCCCTCTTGCAATAAGCCTTAAAAAGACCTCAAAGATGGTTATATGCTGACCAAAGAAACTCTATAAACAAGCAGAGAAGGTGGTATATTAAATGTATGTTGTTTATCATTGACATTGTTGCAGTATATTAAGATAAAAGGCGAGACAGAACATTGACAGCTTCTAAAGACATTGAATAAACCTAAGCCTGCACGTAGTTTACTGCCTGGGGCTCCTTAAAGCTACTGCCTTGGTTTTCCTGCTGCCTGTGATTGTTGATTTCTATCAAAATGAGTTAGAAAGCAACTCATCATTCCTATATAATTCCATGCACACTTCCTCTCACCTCCAAACGGGAAGGTCAGTTTCTGGACAAACTTTGTTTCTACAGCTTTGAAAGAGTCTGTTGTGTTTCATTTTGGTTTGAGTGGTATAATTATCAGTAATTATTGGGAAATGAGAAGGAGTCAGAGGCAATTCCAAAACCACCCAGAATAAACTGTGCATTGTTGCCAGGCTGTAGCATGGCTGTTTTCAGAATTAGCATTCTGAAATAGTTGGAAGTGACAGTTTCCTTTTCAGGAAGGGAGGAGGGCAGAGAGCTACACTGCTGCTTTAAGGTTAATGTTTACATTCAGGAAAAAGTTTGAGCTGGAGAACATAGGGGCATGGAACACATCCTTGTTTTTACTTTTAAGGGAACCTTCTTGGGTAGGTAATCCGTTCAGAGAAAGACTTCAAATGTCAGAACAGGTGAAAACATTCTTATGAGGCAAGTATAAAGCAACCAATGAGATTTTCATTAGAGAACGTAGAGTTACCTGGACAGTTATAACTAATTATATATTCAGTTTTCAGTGACAGACTTTGAAAAATAAGGTTCTTAGAATGAACCAACTGAGTTGGTCACATGTTTAAATCGTTCTAATGTCATTTTTATTTTTTTCCAAGTAAATGAATAAATAATTGTCATTATGCATGAGGTCTATCAACTGTGAGATAATGAGGACTGTAAAGCAGATAACTTGATGGGTCACTTATTACTAATGGACTACAGATTCTTGTAGGTCAGCAGGCTATTTGTAAAGTTTCTCCATTTTAATTTTTTTTTTTTTTTTTTTTACACCTGAAATGCTGCTTAATTGGAAAGCACAAGTGGCTTCATGATCTGAATGCAGACACTAGTGTCCATATCCAGACTGTGATGAATAATGGTTGTGGGGCTTTAAAGCAGACTCACACTTCTCAGCAGCCTTGGCAAAACTGAAATCTTCTGCCACAAGGACTCTTCCTATGTCAGCAGTATCACCCTGATGGCAGTGGCTGAATAGCTCTGTGGATGCTGCATGCTCAAAGCATCTGTGGAAGGTTGCACTGGTCTCTTCCTTCAATACTTTTTTTCCAGTTTCCTCAAGACTGACTCTGAGTACTGAGACCTGATTGAATAATTTAAATCCATTATGGCAGAAGAGATATTTGAATCCAATATGAAAGTGTGATCATGCAGAAGATGGCAACATTTCTGTTACAGAAGTGACAGAATGAACTTCTGATTTCCACATGCACTCCAGAAGGACTCCATGAATACCATAGTCTAGAGGAAGCAGCTACAGAGTAGCACAGCATTGGCTCGTGGAGCAGATGCCCAAACTGGGATGAAAGGAGAGCAGAAGGGCAGAGGTGAGGAATAAATTAAAAGGAAGAAGATATAAATCTATAGTAATTTTAACTGTATGGACTGCCTAAACCAGGTTCTTACATACAGCAGTGCTCCTGAGGTTTGGTGCTTGAGTAAAGATACAGAAGGGTTTAAGATTCCATCGAGTCTGGAGCTGAATTTTCTGTCCTCACACTGTTAGGTTTACATAAAACCACTGCCTGGCCTATGTTAATCTCAGTTGGAGTCAAGTCTATTTCCTAAAAGATATAAACGTGCATATATGAATTAAAGTCCATTGCCCTTAAGAAGCTCATGCATTTAAATTCAAAGACTATTTGGTCATACTTATGGCTGCTGAAGTGTTCCGTGAATAAACAGAATATCCATAACTGAAAAAGAATCCATTAGAAGAGAGGAAACGAAGGGCGTGAATTTGGTGATTATAAAGGTGAATGATTAATAGCACGTCTTAGTGCCAGACATAACACAGACAGACACTGCCCCAACCATGCGGGTCTGCTAGTAAAACCATGCAGGTCTGCTAGTAATAAAAATTATCTCTTCTACTCTTTATACTCCAGTCTTGAGACAATCTACCTCTGGAAGCAGTCACCAGTGCTAAATTGTTAGTAGTTTTATAATGAGAACAAGAAGAGAGGTGAATAGCTTAATGAACATTTGTCCTTGGGAATAGAGAGGCAAGAGTCTGTAGACTTCCATTTGCAGCATTTTTTTTTTTCTCCTTTGAATTAATGCTAGCACATCCTTCTGACCCTGTAAATGGCCAGAAAGCAAGAAAAAAACATGTATAAATACCAGTTTTGCTCATCATTTGTACCGGCTTCCTTTTACCAACACAATTTTATAATTGAAACTTTAAAACGTATTTACTTGAAATACAGAAAATCTTCCTTTCATTTTTTTCTACTTCACTGTGAAATATATTGTTAATTTCTCAGTTGCTTTGCCCTGCTTCCTCCATTCAAAATACAATAACATTTGCTGAAAGCAGACAAATCTTGCAGTGAAGGTTGAAATTTGCTTCCATAATGTCTTCTGTCCTGCTAAGCAACTGTCTGTGATGCACTTACTTCATGTTTCACTGTGTATATTCTGTAGGATACTTGGCTCTGGCCAAAGATATCATTCCACTTTAGCAATGTTGATTTATTTGGCAAATTTTTCATAAAAAGAGCTCATAAAACAGGATTCACCTGGCATGAGCATAGGTAAGTTAATTCCATCAATATATTGACAGCAGTTTCTCCTAAATGACTGTTCAGCTGAAGAGAAATACAGCTATTTCTTTCAGCTGAAAATATGTCGAGATGCTTTTCTGACAAGAAACTCTTGACGTTCAGCTCTACTATTTGTAACATTAGTGTCAATGTACTTGTCAGAAATCCCCCTATAAATCTAAGCTGTGAGACCTTGAGCAACTTGTGAATAGGATAAAATGCAAAGTAGAACAAATTGATAATAATGCAGTCATATCTACTTCTTCTTTAGCAGTATTTTAAATGCAGATATCTTTCCAGATAAACAAGTAAGGGGGATAGAGGAACAGAGCAAACCATGACTTTGTATGGAGACCTTTTTGTGTTCTGTTCCAGAAGTGGTTACTCATTTTCTGTTTGACTTTGAGAAGTCACATATACTTAGTTTCCTCATAAAAACAACAACAACAACAACAAAAACAAAAACTCACAAAAACCCAAAACAAAAACAAAAACAAACAAAAAAACAAACCACAAACCCAACAACCAACCAAAACACATAAACCACAAACAAAACCCAACACTATAACTGCAGTTGTAACTAGATGTTCACAGTTTTTATTTTTCTTTTTAAACGGTATTCATCTTCCAGAAAGATTTTAAAATGAGAAAAATTAGATAATCATGAAGCAAACTGAGACAGTTCTGACTGTGGGATATAATATGTGAATAATATGTGGGATATAATGTGTGAATAATTTGTTATCTCTCTGAGTTTCTTTGAGCTACAATTAGGAACATGAGACTTTTACCCCTCTCAGTGGCCAAGTCTGCTTTGATCTAGTTTTTAGAACCTTATATACCTAGAACCAGTGACAGAATTTGTCTGTGATATTTACTAAACCATTTCCTAAATCTCCATGAACAATGAGGAATACAAACGAAGGAAAGTTTTATTAGCTACAATATCTTTCCTGAAGCTATTGTCTTCCAGAGTGATATTATGTGAACAAATTTTTAAATATCTGGCTAGACATATAGCCAGGTATTAGACTCTAAGTACAAAAGCTTACCATTCAATGGCCAGAAAAATTTTCTTCCATGTGAATAAGAAAGTAGGGGTTACACTTTTTGGCAGAAAGATCAGAGGAATGGTGGTCTTCTGTCAAAAGCTTTTTTCCTCAGGGTATACTCCTAGGATCATGATGTGGCAATAATTTTCTAATTGCTACTAACTGCTCCTTAAGGGCTGGATTGCAATGGAAGCTTTTGGGTTTGTTGCAATGGGTGTTTTGGGTTTGTTGGTTGGTTTTGGTTTTGGTGTTTCTCTTTCTTTCTTTCTTTCTTTCTTTCTTTCTTTCTTTCTTTCTTTCTTTCTTTCGAATCAGCTGAATCAGAACTTTTATTCCTGGTGGAGAGTTTAAGACCAGGGTTTCAGGTTTAAATACTTTTTTCCTGGAAACCCTTGGTTTGGAATGCTTATATGTATAAAATGAAAGGAGGCTGCTAAAAACTTTTTCAACATATTACCATTCCTGTTACAAATGACATTTACAATAAATCCTTAGAACTTCGTTATGCTTGCAATAAACTTTTAGCTTGAAGCTAAAAAAGTTTACTGTGTCCAGAGCCGGACACAGTATTCCAGGTGGGGTCTGACCAGAGCAGAGTAGAGGGGCAAAATCACCTCTCTCGATCTGCTGGCCACACTTCTTTTGATGCAGCCCAGGATGCGATTGGCCTTCTGGGCTGCAAGCA
>JANHGN010005911.1:81622-116144 GCA_024605025.1 Megaceryle maxima | reverse complement strand
GGTGCAGGACCCTGCACTTGCTCTTGTTGAACCTCATGAGGTTCACCTGGGCCCACCTCTCCAGCTTGTCCAGGTCCATCTGGATGGCATACCATCCCTCTGGTGTATTGGCAGCATCACTCAGCTTGGTGTCATCCACGAACTTGCTGATGGTGCACTCGATCCCACTGTCTGTATCATTGATAAAAATGTTAAACAAGACAGGCCCCAGTACGGACCCCTGAGGGACACCACTTGTCACTGCTCGTCCATCTGGACTTTGAGCCACTGACCACTACCCTCTGGATGCAGCCATCCAGCCAATTCCTTATTCACGGGTCCACCCACGTTAGATTTAAAAATATATATCAGACCTATATTGTTAAAGTCTATGAACTGATTTAGTAAAAAGCTCCCATTTCCCAGGAAAGAGTTACCTGACTATGCATAGTCAGTACTGAGCTTGATTAAATTTCAGGAGGGTAGCAGAGGGGGAGGTGCTGATCTCCTCACTCTGATGACCAGTGAGATAGGACATGAGGAAATGGAATGATGTTGCACCAGAGTAAGTTCAGATTGGATATTAGGAATGTGTTCTTCAGTCAGAAGATGGTTGATCACTGAAACAGGATTCCCAGAGACTGTCAGGGATGACTCTACTGTCCTCAAAAGCAGGTACCAGGTGAGGACAGCCATCTCAGGAGGCACATCAGGCCCATGCAAGCAGTCTCATGTCATGTGGGTGCCCTGCCAGCAGCTCTAATGAGCATCAAGTCCTGACAGAAGGATGGGGCAGCACCTGCTTCATGAGGGTGTCAGAAGACCAAGTAGCCATGGAAAGGTGAGGAGACAGTGAAGCTCAAAACACTTTTTTCAACATTGGGTTGCATGCTTAGATACAGTATAAAGCAAAATGAGACCTTTCAATGTAAAGATTTTTTTATTGATAAAATCAGGAACATTAACATAACGACTTAGCATGTACTGTTGACTTCATTTTACAGTATTTGACATACACATGTAATAACACTAGAGTCATCGAAGCTGATTTACTCTTTACATAAACTATGATTTTAGCAGCTCTGTATTTTTATCATTGCATAGATGTGATGCTTACAGTCTTATTTTGAAATGTTTTCTCATCAGGAAGTTTTGTTAGTATTAGAAGAGATTTTACAGAGGAAAGTATAAAGCACTTGCAATAGCTAGCAAGCATGACATCATTAAAAAGCAATGAATGTTAGGAGTATTCCTGTTCTAATCCAGGCCACACATCCTGCTGCCCTGGAAGAGAGCCAAGTCCAACATCCTTTTAGGGTTACAGGGCAGGCTGTGGCCTTTCACAGTTTGCTTTAGTAATCTCTGCATGTGGAATATTCACTGGCAGGCATTACAATAAAATCTAAAATTACTCCATCGGAGAGCTGGTGTTCCACCCTTCCTGCATTCTTCCCTGACAGTGAAATTGCCCAAAAAAGAGCTCTATTGCATTTAATGGATTTCTGTGAAGGACTGTGTACAGAAATGATGGGGGGGGGAGGTTGCACATAGGTTCAACAGCATGTCCACTTGAGAAAAAAAACATTATTTAGACTACTTAAAGATGTGTTGTGCTAATATTCTTATTAGTTCCACTGCATGAACCCATTAGGGTTTAATTCTGCAAGTTTTTCTCTGTATTTTCAGTAAATGTTCCAGATGACCAGAGGAAAAATGATCAGATGTTTCCTTTACACAGCATGGCTGTCACATCAGCTGTACAGAGTATAGTTCTCTGGGCTCAGGCACTCTGCCACATTAAATCCCTTTACTCCATCCCTTTGGGGAAAAAGGGAACTGAAAGCTGCAGCAAAATGAACAGCTAAAGACTCCCAGAGCAGTGATGTTACTTAGTTGACAAAGAAAGAGGAACATAACTGATTTCAGGATTCTGCTTTTTATTCCCAGTTAATGTCCTCAGTGTTATTTGTAGAAGATACTGCCAACACCTAATTTAGATGATGAAGTAAGATCATAATGGAGACAAGAAGTCTGTAATTCATGAGAATTTTAGGTGCTTAAAGTGACTTAGGGAAAATATTATTTCTCTGACCAACTGTTGGAGAAAGATACATGTCTCTGGAGCACTCACAATGAGATCTTGTCTCCCTAAAGATAGATAGTATTTATTGTTTGGTTTTCTCTATTGAGTGCATGAGGAACGTATGCATCTACTTTAAAAGTATTCAATAAACACCTAAAATTTAGGTGTATTATAGATGCTTCAGCCAGGTGACTTGATAATACGCCTTTCTTCCTAGGCTTCTTGAAGTGAACTGAAATAGCTTCCTTTAGAAAGTAACCAAATTTGACTTGTGTTATGTATCCTACAATAATATTTATCAAAGTTCACTGAAGAATGTGAGAATTCAAGAGAATGAGTCTCCAGTCTTCTGAAGGACTTTACAAGACACATGTTTTGAGGAAAGCCCATATTAAGAAATTTCTAACCTTCATGCCATACCTCTGCACCAGCCAAATCAACACTTCCTACTTTGATTTGCACAGTTATGCAACAATTGAACATGTGAAATTATCCAGGTTAAATATAACTACTCCTCCTTATTTAACAGATTCTCCTGTGACCTGTTTTAGACCATAGTTTCACAGTGTTGGGCCACAACAGCTCAGGAGGTGATGAAGTGCAACACAGCTTTTTAAGCTGTCTTTGCCTCCAAAACTAGTGTCTCCTGAAATTACACCCAGAGGAATATAAATTAGATGTCTATAATAAGACAGCCAAATGAAATACCATAGTTATTACACTTTAATTTGATTCTACAGAGTAATTAGTAATTACACTTAGAACAAAATGATACAAAATGTTAGATAGAAAAGCAACATTTCACACTCAGAATTCTTTAGTAAGTGCAAGGCCTAATTAGAAAAAGTATGTTTGGAAAAACTGGATGAATTTTTTACATCAGAATCAGTCCCCATAAACTGAGCGTTTGTCTGGAAGAAAAGAAATTATCCATAGGTAGTAATAGTGAGAAATACAGAAGGAACTGAAATGTCCCTAAGTGATTTATAATAAATAGCGCTTCCCAGTCAAGACAATCCCAGAGAGAGAAGATGAGGAAAACACAGACACTCTGAAATGAATTGTTACACTGGTAATCACATCATTTCTTTGTCTTCCTGGTTTGTAACTGTTATTCTGTGTAACAGGAAAGGAAGTGCAGTACAAAAGCAGTCTCAGATTTTGTCTATGGCCACCATTTATTGGCAAACCTATCCCTTTGCTTGGATGCAGAATATATATGACACAAAAAGACTATGGCAAAAAAAGTTTGTCAGAGTCTGCACCTTCTTTATATAATGATATAATGATCTCTGATATTCACTGACAGTGATAAGAACAGTCTTGCTTGACAAGGAGTAAGAAACTGCACGGAGCTGTCCCCTGTCCCTGATGATCCCCTTGCACTGCTGATCAAAGTAACGTGAGCTTGGGAAGGGTACAAGGAAATCCAGGCAGTAGGCACAACTGTGAGGCTAGATTCATTGTCAACCACCAATGCTAACTGTACTCTTGAAGCAAAAATTAGGGCTTCATGGTGCTAGGTACCATGAAGCTAGGTGAAAAGTCATGACTATGATTTGACTTTGTGCATCCAAGTGAGTCCATCCTCCATACTCACATTATCATATAAAACTCCTGCACTGGAAACATTGCCATACTTATTTCTTCTTCACAAATTCAGATTTTTTGCACCATGACTGCAGCCTCAGGGTCTTGAAGAGGACCAGGCATATAGGTATGAGAGAAATACTACACTTTCTTTGCTTTCCAGAGGACTTCTCCTGTACCCACAAATGTTTTTTGTAGTCTACCTCATTGCTCTAGTTAAAAGTCCCTGTGAAGGCCCCCGCAGACACAAAAGACATGGGAGCTGAGTGAACATTTTGGCAAGATGCCCCCTGCCTGGTGCACACTCTGTTGCAGAAAATTGTATGTAAAAGCAGTGAGTTATGCAAGCAGTGGAAAAGTTGCGTAACAGGGTTCAAGTACAAACATTCCTCAGGCTGTGTGACCACAAACCATTCCCTGCACTTCTTTATGATTCCACTGGTCTCTTTTCCTCTTATGCTCTTAATTTCCCTTCTTCCTTGTCCTTCTTGGCTCTGACTTCAAAAGTCAGTATTTTGTAGGAAGGGAAAATATATGGTTTTCCACACTCTCCTCAGCACTACCTGACTCCGGAGACAGTTGGACTACATTACCATGACCAATCTCTGGAGCTGTGGCCAACAGCTAAAGTTTAGCAACATCCATATAACTTAGCTCTCTTGGCCCCTGAAACCAGGTGACCACATCCTGACTGTTGGGATTCAACCCTCACCTATGCTTACTCATATGTGCTAACTCATATGCACTATGTGTGAGTGCTGATTTAGGCCAAAACCTTGCAAGGGATCATTCAAACTTTTTGATAATTTAGATGACCAAGATTCAGTACTCACACCCATGCCCAAGAAGTCCTTAATTCACCAGTGCATGTAAAAAGCATATATCAATAACTACATTTACAGGACCACGGTTTGCTTGAAGCTATGGACTGTCAGGCCAGGGCACCTAGGCCTTGCTCTTAGTCCAGTTGATTTAGGCTTACCATAATCCAACCTGTCTTCTGCTGAATAGGTCTCAGCTTTTGAAAGACAACTCCCAAATACAAACTGAACTGTTGAGATTGGGTCTCTATGTAAATGAGACATAATCCACTGACTACAGATGTGTGTGGTTTTGGTGTGGTTGTGTGTGTTAGGAGATTGACCTGTTTGAAAACAAATCCAGAATGGTAGTTAAGCTTAGATAATGACAGTAATTTTTCCTGAGAAGCATGTCCTTGGAGGTCATGATTATGAAGGCTTTCTAATGCGAACTGGACAGTAATGAATTGGCACAAGTTAAGGCTGCTAAACATCCCACTGGATCACCATAATGCTCACCTTAAGGGAGACTGTTAATTATTTTACAGTAGGTTCAAATTATTACACTGTACTCATGCATGAAAAGGTGAGCCAACAATTGCTAGTCAAAGCTTACCCTGTGGACCATAATCAGCATTAGATTACAGCCTGGAGTGTGGCTATTGATGGCTACAAGCTGTTCAGAAGGGACAGGAGGGGAAGGAGGGGTGGAGGTGTTGCCCTTTATGATACGAAATGGATAGAGTGTGAAGAGATGTCCCTAAATAGCCAAGAGCAAGCTGAAAGCCTATGTGTAGGAATTAGAGATCAAGGCAACAAGGGGAACCTTGTGGTTGTAGTTTACTACATGCTGCCTGATCAAGGTGAGCCTCCTAATGAAGCATTCTTACTCCAGATACAGAAGATATTGCACTTACAGGCTCTCATCCTCCTGGGGGACTTCAACCACCCTGACATCTGCTGGAAAAGTAGCACAGCAAGCTGTAGGTAATCCAGGAGGCTCCTGGAATGCCTTGAAGATAACTTCTTAGGACAAGAAGTAGACACCTCTACCCGAGGGGATGCAATACTGGATCTGTTGGGCACTAATGCAGGTGAGGTCATCAGGAATATCAAGATTGGAGGCAACCTGTGCTGCAGTGATCACTCACTGGTGGAAATCACAGTACTAAGGGACATGAATCAGACAAGGAGTATAACCAGGACCCTGAATTTCAGGAAAGTAAAATTCCAGCTCCTCAAGGAGTTTGTCAGTAGGACAGTCTGGGAAATGGTCCTCAGGGACAAGGAAGCAGAACATAGTTGACAGATCTTGAAGGAAACTTTCCAGAGAGCGCAAGAGCTCTCGATCACATGTGTAAGAAATCAAGCAAGGAAGGCAAGAGACCAGCAAAGCTGAGTTGAGACCTGCTGGTCAAACTAAAAGGCAAGAAGGAGCTGCCCAGGCAGTGGAAGCAGGGACAGGTATCTTGGGAAGAGTACAGAGATGCTGCGCAATTGTATAGGGATGAGGTCAGGAAGACCAGGGCACAGTTGGAGCTGAACTTGGCAAGGGATGTGAAGAATAACAAGAGTTTCTACAGGTACATCAATGAGAAAAGAAAGGTTAAAGAAAACATACCCTCCCTGATGAGCAGGAATGCCAAGCTGGTAACAACAGATGAGGACAAGGCTGAGGTTCTCGACAACTTTTTTTCCTTGGTCTTCTCTGTCAACCTCTCTCCCTACACTTCCCAAGTTAAAAGACCACAAGGCGGGGACCATAGGTACAAAGTCCCTCCCACTGTAATTGAAGATCAGGTTCTTGACCACCTGAACATACACAAGTCTATGGAACCTAATGAGATGCATCCCAGAGTCATGAGAGAAATGATTGATGTAGTTACCAAGACACTCTTCATTATATTTGAAAAGTCCTGGTGACTGGAAGAAGGGACACATTACACCCATTTTTATAAAGGGTAGAAAGGACAACCTGGGGAACTACTGACCTGTCAGCCTGGGAAGGTCATGGAGCAGATTCTTCTAGAAGTTCTGATAAGGCACATGTTGGACAGGAAGGTGATCAGAGACAGCCAGCATGGCTTCACTAAGGGCAAGTCCTGCAAGTACCAACCTAGTGGATTTCTACAATGGAGTGACTACAAATATGGACAAGGGAAGGGCTATGGATATCATCTATCTGGACTTATGCAAGGCCTTTGACACAGTCTCCCACAACATCCTCCTCGTCAAGTTGGAGAGATATGGATTTGATGGGTGGACTGTTCAGTGGATAAGGAATTGGCTGGATGGTCACATCAAGAGGGTAGTGGTCAATGGCTTGAAATCCAGATGGAGATCAGAGACAAGCTGTGTCCCTCAGGGGTCCATACTAGGACCAGTAATGTTTAACATTCTCGTCAGTGATATAGGCAGCAGGATTGAGTACACCATCAGCAGGTTTACAGATGACACCAATCTAAGCAGTGCAGTTGATATACCAGAGGGACAGGTTGTCATCCAGAGGGACCTGGACAAGCTGGAGAAGTGGGATCAGGTGAACCTCATGAGGTTCAACAAGACCAAATGCAGGGTCCTGCACCTGGTCTGAACTATCCTTATTATCAACACAGGCTCCTCTGCTCTGTTGAGATCCCACCTGGAGTACTGTGTCCAGCTCTGGAGCCCTCAACACAGAAAGGACATAAACCTGATAGAACAGGTCCAGAGGAGGGCCATGAAAATGATCAGAGGGCTGGAAAACCTCTCCTATGAGAACAGGCTGAGGGAGTTGGGATTGTTCAGCCTGGAGAAGTCTTCGGGGACACCTAATAGCGACATTCCAGTACCTGAAGGGAGCTTACAAAAAAACTGGAGAGGGACTGTTTTCAAGGGCATGCAGTAATAGGACGAGGGGCATTGTTTTTAAACTCAAGAAGAGTAGAATTAGATTGGATGTTAGGAAGTTTACTTAGGAACTTAGGAAGTTCTTTACTATGAGGGTGGTAGAACACTGGAATAGGTTGCCTGGGGAGGTTGTGGAGGCCCCATCTCTGGAGACATTCATGGTCAGGTTCTGAGTAACCTCATCTAGTTGTGGATGTCCCTGCTCACTGCAGGGTAGTTGGACTAGATGACCTTTAGAGGTCCTTTCCAACACAAGGCATTCTATGGTTCTATGAAATATGTGTTGTCAGCAGTGTCAGCTGCATCAGGAGTTTTCATAACTTCCCCATGGAAATAATTAATCTACAGATTAGTGAGGACTAGTCACTCATTCCTTCTTTGTTTTTATTTACTGGTTAGACTTTGTCCTCTAAGATACACAGTGCTGTGTGGCTGGTGTGCTAGCTGGTAGGTATTTCAGACATTATGCTAGAATGCAACTGTGATCCAAATAAAACCAGAGATAAAAGAAATTCTTGTGGAGGTGAGGGAGAGCTTATTGTAATTAGAACTTGGATAAATTTAAAATTATTTTTTCCTATGCTTATGGGATTCCACAGTTTTAGAACAAACCATTATTCTATGGTTTCTGTAGATGTCAGGAACATGTGTGGCATTTTCTCAGACCTGTGCTCTAGGTCCATTGAACAAAAGATGTCTGAATGAAAGAGTAATTTTCAATAGATCTACTTTACTAGAAGAATGCTTACTGATTTCTATCCCTGCCACACAGTTTGGCTAACAAGTTACCTGAACTGAATTTTTCCTTTTTGCTCATTTATTACATAGCCCTTACTTTTAGAATGTACACTTTTAGACTCTTATGACTTGCTTGTGAAACTGGTGAGTCCTCAGAGCTGCTGCTCAAGCCCTTGTGTTCTGAACATATAAAATGACTGCTGATGGAAAATAATACAAGACAGACTAAACTGAAGATACTGGCAAAAAGTTGCAGAGGTAACACAGAATGACAAGGCAACAGAACCATAGGTGAAGTTCTATGTCAATAGATGTGAAGTGATGCAAATAGAAAAAAACAAAACCAAACCAAGAACCAAACCAAACCGAAAAAAAATCCCCAACAAGCAGATATTCTAATTATGCAGATAGAATAAAGGATTCTAAATTATTCATCACTACTTAGGAAACAAATATGGAAGATGTCTTCAGTTTAATTGTCTGTGATGGTCAATAGACAGAATAAGAAATGGGAGAAACAGAATAAAGAAGAAATACTGTTGTATCGCAAACTGAATTTGCATACTGTTTTTCTTGCTTTTATTTACCTTATTTTTTGAACTCTTTCTCCAAAAGTCCATTATTGACTATTGTACAAGTTATTACTAAGAATTAAAGTAGAGTATTTCAATGGATAGCAAAGCTATCTCTTCCTGAACATTTGTCTTCATTTTGATGAAGTGGATCATGATGGGTCTTTGCATGTACATGTGGAATTTTTTGTCTATGTTTATGTGGAATTAAATCAAAATCTTCATTCTTTACTAAATGTAGTCTTTTTAGTACATTTAGTTAAATCCTGGTTTATTGCCTAATTAGAACATCTATCATTGCATAATAAGATAATTACAAATTGAACGTTAATAGCACTTGTTAATTTTAACTGATATCTGTGTCTTGTTAGTAAATAGTACAGAAAACTAGTTTCATGTTAAAAGGCTTTCTTTGATATAAAATTTCATCAACAAGTGTCTAAAAACACTTCTGTGCATGTGAGTGTACCGTAATTCTTTAATAATATATCTGAATTGTTACAAGAGGGAAAGGTACTGGCTGTTGTTATTAGTTGCAGTTCTATATTTTAAGATGAGAGATTAACAGAATTTAAAAATAGAATGTTTGCTGCAGTCATGGTAACACACATTTCAAAATTTGCAAATGTTAGCACACAGTGTTTTAACTAGCAAAAGATGATATCATATCAGATATGCTTAGCACAGATTAAGCCTTTTTCATTTGGGCATTGTCTGCCTGTGAACAAGTTTACAACTTTGTAAATTCTGGGAAAATGAAATTATAGCCCAGATCCAACACAGTCATGACTACTAACAATGTTAATATTTCTGGAGCATAAAGTATAGCACTTCTTTGTAAACTTGAAGTATTTTGATTTCTATTTATTGCTATATATTTATCCATACAAGATAAATAAATACATATACAGCAGCCACTGTCATGGCAGCTTAGGGCACTTGAATTAATAATATTTTGTATTAGTGTTTTAGCAGCTGACTGCAGTGTGCAATAGATTCTGCTTTGGAGCTTTAGTCCTCTACTGGTTAGCTGCTCTGAGTGCCAGGCTTGCTTTTGCTTCCTTTGTATATATAATGACACTTCATAGTAATCCAGCTGGCATGGTGAAAGGGAGGTAGACTGATGGCAGTAAGTACGGTGGGTTCATGCTTATTTTGTCTTCAAACAGATTTCCTGCTGATGTACTGGTAAACGTAACATTATGGTCACAAAGAGGAGACTGATTTCTACATATAATTATTTACTTGGGAAGAGATTAAAAAAAACAAATCCCAAGACTTGATTTTATTTTCAGTTGGTAAGACATAAAATAAAAGGTGGAAAAAAAGAAATTTAAATCCTTGTACCAAAGTCTGTCATAAGTGACCAAATAGAAGAACTTGAGTAAGGCAAACTGAGATTTTGGGCATGGCAAGACTAGACAGGCATGCATAGCACAGAGTTGGAAGCGACTGCAAGAAACCCAGGAATGGTGCCAGAATAGAGTCAGAGCAGTACCAGACTAGGCTACAGACCCTTCAGAGAGGAATCCTGCTTCTAGTGTTGCCCTGGTATGATTGTTCAGCCTGGATTGCCAATGCCTGTCCTTCTAAGGCTGTGCCACAAGGCTGGCAGAGTGACAGGAACTAGTTCAGACATCCTTGTGCATTGTAGTTACTGTCCTAAATTTCCTCAGTCTGGTGACTAGGACACCATCCTCCTAAAATCTCAGTTCAAATCAGACTGAGTTCATGTTTATTAACAATATTGTAAGATCATTGGAAATTCTGTTAATTTACAGTTATAGGAGTCTCTGAAATACATGGACAGAAAGAGGTCAATTGTTCAACTGACATTTTTGATTAATTAATTTTAAGATTTATTTTCAGATTTTAGTGTCTTAATTTCTGGGAGCCCTAAATGATGTGCCTCACTCCCATAAAACAAGTATCTTATATGTGTGTGAGCACAAAGAATCACTTTTTGTTTTGTTTGCTGGGAACAGCAAACATCTCCAGCCATTCTGGTGAGAAATGAATGAATCCTATAAAAATGCTTCTGACCATTTCAGTGCTTTGAACAATGGGTGATCAATTCCTACCTAGGAATCACAAGACTGAGGGCTCCTGTGATGCCATTCTTCTGAAGACACTTTGTCATCTGTGTTTCTATTCGCCTTTCTTGTCTCTGAGGAGGAAAGTTTCTGAAATTACATCAACATGTAGATGAATATGTGGACAAAAAATGTAGACAAATACTGAATTTTTTCAAGGGCATATCAGTATTTTACACCCTATGCTATAATCTGTACTTGAAATATAAAAGACTCTAGAGAAAGCTCTTTTGCTGAAGAAATGAGAGTCAGGTTGGGGAATGATCCCCAGTATTTTGGGAGTTGTTTTTTGACTTGTCTACTAAGGTCAGAAAAGAAAATACAATGTGATTATGCTAATTAGACCTTTACATAGAAAACAAAACAAAACAAAACAAAAAAGCCGCAACAAAAAAACATGGACTTTCCTCTAGTACTTTTGGTGCCATGGGAGCAAAGCTTTAGTGTGAAAGAAAACAGAGGAAACACTGGTAGCATAATAAGATATTTAAGTAAATACTTGCTTCCAAATGATTCGCAGGTGTCAACCAATCTAACATCTGCAAGGAGGATTGTGTCGTGACCTTCATGTTCATGACTCCCAGAGCAGCTAATATTTTGTAATTGGATCAGTTGCTAACACTCTACAGTTTCATGTTTCATTAATTAGAAAACTGTTGTACACTCTTATTTTTCCTCAGTTACATTGTTAATGTATTTCATTCACCTTGTTTACAGAAGACAGTAATTTTTTTTCAAAACATTTTGTAGATGGGAATACAAGCAAAGTGGTGACTTCCCTTGTCCTGTAAGTGGAAAATCAACAGTAAGAAAGGAATGATAGACTTGAGGTTTTCTTCTTTTTGTTTTTTGAAATATTTTGTTTACATGCCCTGTACTACAGAGTAGTATCAGTTCCTTAACTGATTAACCTCTTACCTATTTATACATTTTGGTGCTGAAAGGAATTCTTAGAAAATGAAGGGAATGATTTTATGAGCATATAAGTATGTTAAAATCTTAGAGCATGATATTAACACTTTGATCATATATAGAGGTCTCAGATGAGCTGGAAGATGCCAAAAATGTCCTCTGAAGATTTGTTATGTGGATAGTTTTAGCTTTATTTCTGTCAGGAAATAAAAGAATATAGAGATTGAAAATCGGATTCAGGAGGATGATTTGAGATACTTCTAAATTTAAGCAAGATCAACATGATAAACTCCTTTTGTTTCCAGTGCATAGCAAACAGACAGCTTTGGAGGCATGGGATCTTAGATATAAATCCCACACTGTAACGAACCTTGGAATAGACTATGTCTACCAAATTTTTGAAAACTGATCTGGAGGTATGTACAAAGTACCTACTCCATTAGTTATCTAATAGGTATGGAATTTGCCTAAAGAAACTTTTTTTTTTTTTTTCTGTTTAGAATTATTAAATATATTGTGTCATACTTCACATATAATTAATCTGCTTTTGTCTTCATTGAAATGATCCATGAGCAGGAAGATCTTTAAAGAATGGATTTTATTAAAGATATCTTCTCCTTTAAGCCTTTATCTTCCCTAATCTATGAGGAGATCCTGGTCTGTCTCCATGTTAGGAATGCAATCCAAAAATGGATGATCATCTGAGAAACTGTAGTACAGTAGTACATGGTAAGACATTATGAAAAACATTTGGTAGATGCTAGACTGAAATATGTGCAGGAACTGGTTAGGTTCTGTTGTCTGTTCTGTCTGTCTCACTGATTTTCCATCCATGCAGTTTCTATTAGTCCCTGTTCTGCACATTGGGAGGCAAAAAAATAACCACTTAAGAAAACAATATATTTCTTTGTTACTCATTGTAAAGAAAACTGAAAGATGTATAGATCTACTGTCGATAATGTTTTTAATTCTTCCTTTCCAAGCAATCATATTATCAGTTTTACCAAGGTCTGGGGTTTAGTTTACAAATCCTATTTACAAGTTATCAATAAAAGTTCTTAGAGGAATTAGAATTACTCACCCAAACAAGGGAGATAGGATCAGCCTGCAGCTTTAATAAACATTGAAAAGCTGGATTTAGAATCAGATTTAGTTGATGACAATTGTAAAATCTATCATAATCTGAGAAACTGATAGAAGCCAGCAGGACTTGGTTTTTTTCCATTCATAAAGCTTTGAACTTCCACAGGTAGCTGTGACATTTCATACCTAAGAACAATTGTATACTGTATTTACAAAGTCTGTCTCCATTTCTCTGAACTACTTACAGCTTTGTTGCAAAAAATCCCAGATGTATGTTAGTTTATTTTCAAGTAGACCTTGAAAAGTTGGTCATTCTGTAGATGAAAAGTTTTCTGAATTACTAGAAATATTCTTACTATAAATACATCAAAGTTTCTCCAATTAATTTATTAATACATAAGGCTTTTGAGTTATATTTGGTTTAGACTTTTGTTTTCTTGTTTTGTTTTTACCAAACATATCATCAGTATTTGCTTTCTCTTCTGCAGCCACACCAACACCTTAATACTATTTTGTTACCTTTTAACCCAGATGAGAAACATTTAATTTTATACCTCACCAAACTATCAACAGATTTCAATCCCCAACTTGGTTTCATTTGTAATATACTTCAATAGGCCTTCATGCAAACATCGCTGAAAACATTAAAGGGAAGAGAAAAATAATACATTCCTTAAAGGTGGAGAAGTCTGTGATCTCACCTTTCACAGGCAGAAAGTCTACTGAATTCCTCAGCTCTTCTGCGGATGTTCTCCATAGATCCTTCACTCTGTCAGTGTGGTGGGTTGACCTTCGCTGGATGCCAGGTTCCCACTTGGTTCTATCACGCCTCTTCTCAGCAGGACATAGGGTTAGAAAATAAGATGGAAAAAAAGTAATGGATCAAGATTAAGGCAGTTTAATAAAGCAAAAGCAAAGTCTGCACGCAGAAGCAAAGGAAACCAAAATATTTTATTCTCTACTTCCCATCACCAGGTGATATCTAGCCATTTCACAGGAAGCAGGACTTTGGTATGTGTAGCAGTTGCTCCAGAAGACAAATGTCTCACCTTTCTCCTCCTTTCTCTTAGCTTTTATGGCTGAGCAGACATCATATGGTATGGAATATCCCTTTGGTCAATTTCTGTCAGCTGTCCTGGCTATGTTCCCTTGCCAGATATTTCCCACCCCCCACCCTACTGGTGAGGTGAGAATGTTGGAGAGACAGCCTTGATGCTGTGCAAACACTGCTCAGCACTAGCCAAAACACTGGTATGTTATCAACACCTCTTGAGCTCCCAATGCAAAGCACAGAACTATGAGGGCTGCTATGGGGAAAATGAATTCTGTCTCAGACAGACCCACTACAGTCAGTGACAGTGTCAAACATCCCTTGAAGGTCAATGTTGCAGATAGGGAAGACATCTCTTTAGTTATATGGACACTGAATATCAGAGTAAAAACTTCTCAGAAAAGATTTTCTTAACCAAATCCTTTCTGGGGTACTGAGAGAGGTAGTAAGCTGTAGTCTGAATAAAAGTAAGAAGACTAGGTGTCTCACCAAACCTGGTTGCACTTGGAATGGTAAAGACCATATTTTGAATCTGTCCTTCATTTTGGAGATAAAGGGAATGAGATCTTCATGTTACAATTCTCATCAAGCAGCAAAAGTTGTTTTTCCAAGTGTATGCCCATAGATACAACCATTTCTTTTCAGTACTTTACTTTACATTTTAAATCTCTAGTTTTTTGAAATCTCAGTCCACTGGAACAGGATGCAGTAGCAGTATTGCTGCAGCCTTGTCATTCTGCCAAAATGGTCCGTAATTATCTGTGGTAACAAAACATTGGTAATCGCTGGACAGAGCAACTGGCAAGGAAATCTTGACACAGTGGCAATCACTGGGATGTGGCTCAGCCAATGGAATTAAGTGGGGAGTGGAGCAAGTGCTATGTTGGATGTCAAATTAAGGAAATCAAGCATAGTTGAATACAATGGGCAAATTTGTCTGCATAGATTTTGTATGTATATTTACTGCTGGGTGGTAGATGCATAAAGAATCTATGCCTAATTCAATGAGTACTATGGTACAGTGTTTGCGTGCTCCCAATCTCACACTCTAGATGAGATACTCAGCTGCTCACTTCCTCCTGCCCCATCAGTCCACTTTACATGAGTGTCCAATTATTTAGTATTCCAAGCTTTTTTGTTAGTAATAATAAACTTGTTCTATTTTTGTAATTTCTTAGTATTGCAATAGATGTTGAGACACCAAGTAAGACAAGGGACTCATTATGTTAGGCAATGGAAAAGTCAATCAATTTATCTATGATTTTGATAGGTAATAGTTTTCATCAGGTGCACCACAAGACCATTCACAGTATAAACCACTTGGATATAGATCATGGCCTCTGTTATTGTATTCTCCACAGTAACATCTGTTATAGTTTTCTATTATTCATGGTGTTTTGAAGCACCACTTTTATGTCAGCTTTTGATATGTCTTTCTTTTAGAAGTACACTTTGTACTGACAAAAACCAGTGAGACTGAGGAGAAAAGGTGACAGTGTCTAGGTACACTGTGTTTTTATGAGATTAACAATTCAGAGCAGAAAAAATATATGAGCAAGTGTTAATATGATGTTCTCATCCAGTGTTACAAGGCAAGAAAACAGAACACAAGATAAAGAAGATGAAAGATAAATCTTGTATCTTTGTCACCCTGTATGAATATTGGCTGCTAGTGGCAAAATAGAGAGGACAAACCCAGTAGCCCATACACTGCAGCATATCTCAGGGTATATCTGAAATCTGTAGTCTTGAAGTGGCTCTGAAATGGTTTGGCTGGGAACAAAGTTACCTCTTTATTTTTTTTTTTTTTAAAGGGAAACAATCAGAGCATATTATAATGCAATTTGGAAACTGTACATAATAAAATACATTAATAAAAATAATTTAAAAGTACATATTTACCTGTATACCAGATTTTTAGCATGAACACAAGATCATTTTACTTAACACTTTGCTTTTTTATCTCACATGCATACTTTCTGCACACAGAACATTTGAAAGCCATTGGACTGAAAAGAGCTCCATATGTTGTAAATCTATATAATCTAGAAACCTCCAGAGGGAAGCTTCAACCTTTCATATAAAACTGCTAATTATCTGCAAACTGGAGTGTAAAGCTGGCAACTGATCCATGTCTTGTATTTCCTGTCATGAGTGTCCTGATTTCACACTTCCCCATCCCAGGGTAACATGCCCAAAAACTTGAGCTAAGACATATGGATTTAGTGTGTGTGTATATGTGTGAGAGAGTATCCATTATAAATAAATATTCTAAATACTCTTTGGAATAAATTTTTCATTTTTTAAGGCATAATAGTATAGTCTTTCATTTGAATGCAAAATTTTACAGAGTTTTGAAAAGAAAGACTTTTTTATATCTTTTTAATGCAAAACTGAATTTCTATATTTCAGAGCCATTTCTGAAATTTATATTGTGCAAATGATGCAGAAAAGTCTTGTTTTCATAAACCGAATGCACTTTCTTTGCAAAAGCTGGAAACATCGATGTGTAATATGTATCGAGAGTCCTTGGTCACCATATGCTATGTTGGAGTTTAAACACTGCCACTGTAGTTTTAGAATTTTAGAAATTTTTTTTAGAATTACTCTAATCAGCATCATGTTAAAAATATTTGTGGCCAGCTACTTTAGAGCTTTTTGTGGATATAAAGAGACTAGGGGTTCAGAGATTGTCTAAATCCAAACAGACAACCCCCAAATTGTGATTTATAGGTCATAAAACAAAGAGCCATCAATCCTCTTATAAAGCATCTCATATGTGGAAGCTATATATCTTTGTTTATATTAAAAGATAAATAAAGCTAGGAGCTGTTGCAGATACATGACTAAACTGCTTTTACATTTGAGCTGATGACTATACCTGATACTTGCCTTCCCAATGCGCATTAATGCTAGGTTGGGAATCTGCAGTTGCTTTCAATGGTCCAGTTAGTTTTTTCTAAAATGGTTATAGCATGAGTGAGAAAGCTGTGGGGTAGGTTTGTAGGCTTAAATATATTAATACATAATTCTGTATGTGAAGGGCTTAAAATGTTAGCATATTTAAATTAAGTAAAATACTATTTGTCCTCTATAGAGGAAGCACATTTCTCTAAACCTCCATCATTTTAATGTTTTCTGTTATATTACAACCATCATAGCAAAACTGCAACATTCATCTTTGGAAATCTTGACTTTCTTCTCCTTGCATCCACCAGTACACTTCAATATTCTACTCTTCCCTTTTCTTTGAAGAATAGTTAGGTACCTTGCAGAATACTCGGGCTTTAACAGAAGTGAAACAAATCTCCACATTATTCTGCCCTTTCTTTAGTTCTCCCATGCACCCTCCAATGTTTGTTCTGAAGTGAGTTTAAGTAAACTGCAGCCTTAGCCTACTTGCATGGTCTATTGGTGATGAATACCCAGAAGTTACATAGGATGACAGAAGGCCCAGTTGCTTCTTCATGTGCCTTTCAGGAAGTCCCCTAGGGCTCCACATAATTTATAGATGACCAATCTCCTATTTAACACCATCTCTGCTTACAGAGAGGTTGACACAGTTGATCACCAACCTAAAGAAGAAAAGCCCAACCTGACAGAGCTTATCAGAAATAAAGCGCTCTCTGTTTCTTAGATTGTCAGACATATGGAAAAAAAACCATGGTCACTTGATTTCTACAAGAAAATGTAAACAATCAGGTTTTACAGGGGACTCAATTGATGTGAAATGTTGTCTGCAGTCAGAAGCATTTTGAAGGTTTCTAAAGGAATGTGAAGTGTATTTTTCATAGGAAGTTATTGTCTAAAATAAATGGTAATTAATATTCTCCAAGAAGGACTTCTTTCTAATTTGTCACTTCTGATTGGTCAGTTTTGGAATTTGAGTCAGCTTTAGATACTAAAACTCCAGAAATTACAAAAGGAAATAGATCTAATTCTCTCTTTGAAAGGATGGATGAAGAACAGGAATCAAAGAATGCTATTATGAACAAAGCACACTTTGACAAACAAATTTTGACATATTAATATACTAATTGAATGTTATTGGTTTATTTCCTCACTTGAATAAAAATGTCCATATTTTTCTGTCTCTGATCCTGATCTTGCTTCCATCAAGTTCCCTGGCAAAACTCCACTGAGGGAAACCTGGGCTGCCTGCACAAGTAGCCAAGCTGCCAGTATCAAAGCAGTTCTGTGCATAGAAAAAGGCAGAGTATAAGACTCTATAAGTAAAAAGGCATAAGGAGAACAAATTGTTGTTTCAGCTTGGGTTGATTTTAATATTTTCATAAGGAAAAGCCCAAACTAGCAATACAACATACGCAGCTCATGATAACCCTCACAGAGAGTTTATTGAGACTTTAGGGGGATTGTACCCCATCTTTACCCCTGCCTTTCAAATTCATGATTTGCTGGTTATTCATAACTTGCTTTACTACTGAATTTAAGCACCAGCCAGTTGGAGTGAGTGTGCCAGATTGTGGTGCTTGTTAGGGAGCGCTTGTATTGCAACATCCTACTGCTGCAGAGGTCAGGGGCCACATTCTCCCAGTAGGAGACCTGCAAGGAGAGCTTGCTCTGTGGTCAACAACAGGTGGAAAACATTAACCCTTTGAGAGTCATGCCCCCTAGCCCAACAGGGGTCATGACATCGAAGGCATGGGCTGTAGTCGTCAGTGAACAGTTAAGCTCCAGTACTGGATTTATTAGGTACATCACAAGGCACTCTGTGAAATAACATTTTCCTCTCTTTGTCTTTGTTTGGTAATTCCCTAGAGCTGATCCAGCCAAATGAATTAGAAAAGTGCAGTTAAACTAATTAGTTACTGAAAACCCAGATTTTTTTAAATTTTATTTTACAAGACTAAATTTATATGCCATTTTTCTTGGATTGTTTTTGCTGTCTTGATGGTAAATTGCCTTTACTCTTTCAAAACTCTGTTACTCAGGTGAAATACACTAGCTGAATTAAAGCAGCTCACTGAGAACATTTTAATGTGTTATACATTTTTTTCAGGTATTAGTCCAGCTCATGATCTTTGGAACATCAGACACAATTCTTCCTTTCTAATTTCTAAAGATTGTCAGGAAGCAATGGAGGTTGGCACCATGTTTGGTGGCTCAGCTTTGCAGCATGACCTTGTAATTGAGGTCCTTTCCATTGGGAACTGCAGCACAACTCATCTGAAATATCATAAAACCCAGTGCAGGCCTACATTAGCATTCTTATGGAACCTCTTTCAAAAGCATGCTGGAACCTTCCACACCAGCTTTATTCACAATCCTGCAATAACCATCTCTCATGTGGGGAGAAAATTTCTCATGCCTTGCTAAGAAAGCTAATTTTGTCTGCGTCATCAACAATTTATCTTACTTTTTTTTTTTTTTTTTCTTTCACAGGAAGTAAAAGATGGGTGGTTCAAGCCTAAGCTCTGTTGAAAACAAAGAGAAAATTCTTGACTAAAAGCTGAGTTCCTAGGATTTCACCCAGGAAGCATAAGAATGATGTTTGTGTTGCTCAGAAGAGCTCTCTCTATTCAGGGTATACTGAAGTTTAACATCCCTTATTTGATAATACATTTCTAATGTGTTAGAACTTTACAGGTGTGAGAATACTACAAAGTCAATGTGTCTACAGACTTTATGCATTTCTCTCTGAAATGTCTGTATGGCACTTTTTAAATTTCAAGTCTTCATGGACTAAATGGTGTGCCCTCCTATGCTGAGGTTTTTAACACTATGGTAATGCATCACTATCTCTGTAATCAATTGTAGTCAAATGTTTTACAAAAACATAACTAAAGCATAGTATATATATGGTTGTGTTTGGGAAAATCTTTCATTAAAACAGGAAAAAAAAATTCTGTATACTTTAAACCACTGTTTAGAAAGCAGAGATCCCTGACAATAGCTGTCTGCACCAGATTTCTGTCCTTTTTAAAGCACAGAAATGCCATGTTCGAGAAATGAAAACCAAAATGATGGGAAAGCATTTTTCCAGCTGTCATCACTTTGTTTATATTACAGTACTATGTACATAGATAGTTACAACTACTGCTTAGTTTCCTTATTGTTTATTTATATCCTTTATATAGCAACAATATAAAGAAAAAATATTATGAAAAATAAGGAAAACAATTGTGATCCAGATATGAACAGGATTACTTCAGATTATGACTGTATGCATATGATTTCCTTCTTCCCAGCAGAAAAATTCAGATTCACTGACCATATAATGAAATTATTTAGGCTTGACCTTTAGCATTTTCTAATGGAATACAGGTATCCCTATAGGACAAATAATATGAAGACATTTGAGAAACTGTCTTCTAATTGTTAACTATAAACATATTTTCTTCTTTCCTTCTACTGATATTACAGATAATAGGTGTGGTCTTTTTAGTTAGTTCAAACCTGAAAGGCAAAACATGTGATGGAAAGAAATTGTTAGTACACAAGTGAGGACAGAAGACTGGACAGCCAAGAAGATGAGACTAAAGTATAGAGCGTATAAACCTATGCCTACGTCATCAGCTCTCAGAGGCATAAGATTACACCAAACTGTTCTTTCTTAAAAACAACAAATCCTTTAAGATTTTCAAGTAGACTTGAAAATATGACACAGATTTCTGTGCTGTCTAGGAAATCCTGAAAACAGCTCCATCTGTTTCTGGAATGTGATTACTTATAGCACCTATAAGTAAATTAAAAGTAGATGGGTCTATCTGAAGCCAGCTGTCAAAGAATTGTACTTGCCTATGCCATTATCATCTTCTGTAAATGTCCTTACTCTAAGTTCTTAACCATGTCCGGGAATTTTTTGAGGGATTACAAATTGACCTGGATCAAAATAGTGATTGTCCTGACAATTTACTAGTTTGGGTGATTGCCTGGGGATGTTACCTGTTGTTAATTAATTTACTAGTAGAGCGCTAATCTTTTAAGATCTTTGCTGTCCAACACCATTCCACAGAAAATGTTCTGTGTCTGGAAATGTTATGAGTCTATGGCAGATCCAGCACATTGCTCCATTATTGAATAGACTTCTCTAGAGAAGTGGTAGAGAGCTCATCTGTGGCCATAGTAGCTCCTGAAGGAGGGAAGGGGAGTTTTAGCTGACAGCAAACTGTGGATCCAAATCTCATATCTTTTCAGTGTTGTTCAAACAATGTTTCCTATGTTATAGTACAAAAAAATGCAAAGTTTCATCAATTGGTAGATATTCTTTAAGGAAAAGATGCATTAAGACAACTTGTACAAGGACGTGAATAGAAACAGTAGGGCAGTTGTGAATCTTTCTCATGGTCATTATTAGGAATACCATAATACTCAGATAGGAAAGAAGGTATCAAGCTCAGAAATAAAATCTTATGTGAATTCTCAAATTGCTTCTGTTTTGATTATATTTCATAAAAGAAGAAAATTACAAAGTGACAAAGATCTTCCCAAGAATGGCACAGGATTTGAGGCACCTTCTCAAGAGAAGGCTGTGAAATGAGTTAGATAAGGGTCAATTCCCTGATATGAACTAGGCAAAGGAGGAAATTATCCTCAAATTTAGACATTCCTGGAAATTTCCATTGGAAAATTTACTGTCAGCTCTTTAGTAGCTTCTATCATGTTGTGTAGGCTAGTGTCCTATTTTAAAAATATTTTTCTTCATCCATATTATCAGCAAGTTTCATAGGAAAGGAATTAAATGAGTTTCTAAGAGCAAAATAAAAGAACTAACCAACTGTGCAGAAATTACTAACAAGCATAAAAACTATAAGCTGAAATATAGAGAAAGTCATGATCACTGATAAAGCCATGTGCATTTCCCTTTTGAACTACTATTTAAGTTGACTTAGACTTCTGTGTTTTCTCCAAAAGCGGCTGTATAACATCTCTAAAATGTATCCTCTCTTATCCAGTAACACTGCTAAAGATATTTCTGGACTCCATTTGTACTGTCTTGACTGACTGTGTCCTTTCTTTGTATTTGATCAACACAGTTGTCTCTCTTGTCTGTTCATTTAGAAGGTAGTTAGAAAGATATTTTATACAGACAACTGCCTTGGCTGTATCAGACCTCTAGTGACTGTTCCTTTTCTGTTGGCTATCTTCCTTTCATGGCTATACAATTTTCCTCTTATGTGTGACTCTTATTAAGATCGGATGATGATGTCAACTACCACTTGCTAACCTTTCAAACAAGAACTTCACACAAATCACACTCAAATATGAATGTTTCTATGATATTTCTACACTGGGAGACAGAGGGATGTAGTAGCTCTTGGGACAGGGACTGCCCCAGACATATCTGAAGATCTGTTTATGTGTAAATACTGTATGGTGAGTAAAGAATTAATTTTGCATTTCTATGCTTGACTCAGAGTTAGACCACTCCACTAGAGAATTTGCTGGTGGCTTCATTAATTGGATCAAATTATACAGATACATGAACTCACAAAGATCTACACTGACTTCAGTGCCACTCCAAAAAGAATAAAAGCTGCTTCCACCTGTGATCTTGTTGCAAGCTCTGAGTCCATTAGAATTAAATATTCACAATGATACAAGAAACATCAGCAAATATGCTGAATGGCTCTGCTTTCTACCTATAGTATGCCAAACATTTCAGAAAAAATAATTCTGATTTTCTGATTGAAATGTATGCTATGATGATAATAATAATAAATTCATTACAGGAAGAATAAAGGAAGGAAGAGGCAAAGAAATAATGATAGAAAAGACAAGTGTTTCAGAAAGTCTATCAAAATATGATTGTATGTCTTCTGAAAACTGATATTTTCTCTTTGTTATTATTTTGTTGTTATTATATTTGATCAATTATTTACACTGCACTATATGTGTGCATACATTTTTTAGAAGTGAGGCATTATTTACCCAGTAAGTACTATGTAAATCAACTTGCAAGAACTGTTAAATATTTATAGTCTGTCTGGAAGGTTGGAAGAAGTGCAAGTTGTAGGGACTGTAACTGCATACTGATAACAACAGTATAAACAAAATCATAAACATTGCAGAGGTCAAAAACATTTGCTGTTTTCAAACTTTTTTTTTGCCTTGTCACAAATCACAAGATTTGAAAAAACACATTCTTTAAAAATATATCTCTTGCTTTCTACTGACTTAGTAAATTGCAGCTTGCCTCTTACAAAGCTTTCATGGTTGAGATTTGGTCTGAATTCTTTAGCACTTCAAAGCATGATTGAAGAAGAGTGTGTCAGTAATTTACTGTTTCTTTGCATCTGTCATCTTGATTTTCCTCACCATAAAGCCTTAAATCTTGGACCTGGAAAAGGTAGAAACAAAATGCTTGAGCAGCTCTCTCCCTGCTATCCTTGCAGAAAAGAGAGGACAATAATAAAACTCTGAGCATACAGCCCTCCTGAATAAGAACTAGGTTTTGTTTCAACATAACTCTTTCAAGAGTTAGCAGATGTTTCAGATTCGATCTTCTAAAATGCTGATAACTGTGCATATCTCAGACTCCTTTCCAGAAGTCACTTCACTTCCGAAATATTTATAAATAGACCATATGGTGATCTGTTCTTTGAGTTGGGAGGAAAGGGGGAACATGACAGTGCATCAATTTATAGATTATTTTAAATTTTTTTCATTATTGTTCACCCAATATTAACTTCCCAGTAAAACTTTAGCATTCTTCACTTTCTAGGATAAAATGATATTATTGCATTATTACTTTGAGCAATTACTGAATTTGTTCCCATTGGAAATCTCAAAAATAATACCCAGTAAGTAAACATGCATGTAAGCACGTGTAAAATATATGCATCTTTCCATATTTATCCTTCACTTCTCCAATTTACAGCTGTTTGCCTCCCTGCTGCTAAATTGTACTCTTGTTTTATGCCTAAACTGAGAAACTGAAGTGAAGAATAAGCTGTCACTTCATTAGATTGGAGCAAATCCTTGCTTAATTACTTGAGAGGTGTTGCCATCTTTCTTGAGCCTCCTTTAATGTAAGAAAGTCAAGAAAAATGATAAATTAACCTTCCCAAATGGAGAATTAGGAAGATTTTGACTAGTTAGCCTTACATCACTTAATGTATATAAAGATAACACATATGTAGTAGGATCTCCTAATGCAAGCTTAACAGGACAGGGACTTGTGTGTTTATGGTGAGCTTCACACGAGCCATCAACTGAGACCTCGCCACTGTGACACATTATAATGCACAGAGAGGGCAATTAGGTCCGTATGTCTGGGATTCCTTTCATCTAACTTCTGTCAGATAAAAGAGCTGCTTTGTCAAATCTCCAAAGGCTCCTTTTCTAGGCAGTGGGAGGAGATAAGCATCTCCAAAGGCCAACTGTTCCACATACTTTACACACCTAATGTGGTGACCTGAAACAAACCATCCTCCAGAGGTGCTCATCTCTCTCCATTGCCTCAAGAAGGAACCTCGATGGTTGGTTTGGACACTCTCAGTTAGTTGAAGGAAAAATAAATTAATCCCAGACAGTAAGAAACAAGGACAAAAGCTATAGGTATCAGCCTGGCAGCTATACTGAGAGAACACATATGGCTTAAATTGTCTATTACATAGGATGCCACACAACAAAGGAGGCTAGGTAAAGATCAGACTGCATGGCAAACCAGGTTTCTGTTTGTAGCTGACAACATAGCACAGTCTGTCCTCTATCATTATGTTACATAAGATTTAAAAAATAATAGACTAATAACTGACTCCTTTATCTTGTATATAAAAAAAGGCTTTTATGAAAAAATGCTAACGTCTTGTTACACTCATCCTTTATAACAGATCTTTCATACATTGGTTAATATAAGACAGTGGTATCATCAGGAATTTGTATTTCTCATCTCTCAGCGGGTTTTGTCTCGATATAGTGATACATTCAGAACACCAAATCATACAGCAGATTAATTTTGATGATGTACATTCTTATTATGAAAAAGTTTATGTTCAGTGTCAAGATGAAGTCAAAGTGATATTCCATGTTAACAACTATGAAAGAAAGGATTTCAACACTGGATCTGTTTTTCAGGCATTCAATTTGAGGAAAAGAATTAGCATTGCAGAAAGAAAAGGGAGAATAGTGACATTTTTCTTGTGCATTCATTGTCTTGAATCAGCCTATTGTCTGGGGCTGTACATGTGTGGGAGTGCAATTCACTGGTGGTTGAATTAAACTCTCAGTTCTTTCAGCTGTGTTTTGAGGCTCCAATTTCCTATACTTCTCTCTGTAGTTTTAATAATGAGGGAGATTTTAGGACAATATGTTCTACTTTTTCTATGGCCTCTTCAGAATAAAAAAATAACAGCTACAGCTCCACCAGTGTGAAACCAATGCATACAGACAAGTGTCAGCACTAAACAAACCAAGAGACTCCTGGGAATATGACATATTCCATCTCTATATAATGAAGAAATGTGATATTCATGTGGTCACATACACTGCAATCATTAAGGTACTTCTTTTAATAATATCCCTGCCTAGTACATTTTTAGTCCTGGAGGACACATGCATATGTGTATGTGTTTGTGTGCACAAATTCAAGCATACATATAGAAATCTATAATTAGTTGGCCACACACTGACACATATACTTCTTATGGCTTTATTTGTTACCTGTGTTACCTGTATACCTCTCTCTATATATATAAGACTGAAAAAGAGGGAAATAGCAGCTAGAGGTAGTGGCGACAAGAACGCTGTCCAGAACTAGAAGAATCTGATAAAGCTTGACAATATCCAGATAAAAGCAAGATGAAGCATATTCAAACTAGAAACAAGCAACAAGTTTTTAAACTGTAAGAATAACTAATGATCCAGATATTTACTGAGAAATGTGTCAAATTTCTCACTTGACTAGAGCACCCTATTACTAAAGGTTCCAGTGACTGCTGATCTTAAATTCTATTAATTTAAACAACAGATTTCAAATTAAAACATTTAGGGAAATAAAGAACATTTATTTATAATTAAATGCAAATGAACATAGGATGTGGAGAAATTTATATAGCTGAGCAAATGTCAATAAAAATGAGCTATAACGACAACAGGTAAATACATCAGTAAACCATAGAAAATTATCTGAGTGACGGATCTGATTATTTCACTCTTCCACTGAAAGTAAAGGTAATGCTAATGCTGTGTTCCCTGTTTTTGCACTGGTTTGGCTTCATTATCATGTATTGTGCAATACGAAATGAGAATTTCCCGATGAAAATAATAGTATAAATGGAAGAAGGCTTGCCTGCAGAAGGGGAGAGTTAAGGCTTTTCCCACAAGCATTTGTAGAAATACGAATTTATACGGTAAATAGTGCACAAGAGATCAATTGTTATCAAAATTAGGGAAGCTATATGTCTTTGTGCTTCTGATAAGCACTGAAAAGAGAATGAGCCTTGATATTTGCATAAAACACATATAAAATATGTTATTCTCTTTTCCATGCTCTTGCTTCCAGATAGATATCTTTAATGTCTTATTAGAATACTCTGAAAAAGGGAGATAATTTAATATGGCATAATACTCTGGAGAGATGGTTTCAAAGGGATGAGCGATAAATAATGCATAGTATCAATAGCTGTTACTTAAAAACTTAATCACTGATTTTAAGTGAAATATGCATCTAACCTAAAGGTATTATCTTGCCTACCCAGTTCCTCTTTCCAGCTCATTCATAGTTTTACACATTCTGGGAACTATAGTGTAGCATATTAAGGTCATGTAGCTATGTTTATGAAAAACCTTCTAACTTCTGATAAATAATGCCCCAAGCCCCAAATGTAAACCAGCAAGCTTCTTCTGATGTTCAACAACTGAAATTATTTTCTAAATATGTTCTAAATTAACTCTTCCCTGCAGTTTGCTAGGATGTGCCTCTGTGTAATATGTGCCTTGGGAAATGCCACTCATATGGCTGTAATAATAGATATAATCTTGGCATACCCTGCCATATCCAGAAAGGACGTTTACAAGGATTGTTTTGCATTAATTATACTTCAGACAGTTCTACATTGTAATAAACCAAAGATCAGCAAAGAGGTAAATCATATGTTGGGAATCCTCAGGCCACAGAGATTTAGTTAAACAAAAGTATATGTGAGATGTATCTATACAAATCACATTACTTCTGAGGAAATAGTGCTTTCAATGTTGACGTGTAAGTAATTTGTTAGTTGGTGAAGTATAAAGATTGTTTAGGAAAAGGCATTATTCCTAGCAACAGTGGCTCAATAATGCCAAACTGAAATCAGTCCTAGCAAGTCTGTTTTCTGTTAGTAAAATCATTATTCATCCACTGTTATAATTTCTGACTTGCTCTTATTGAGCATTCAGTCCCAATGTGTGACTTTGTTCCAAGTTTATTTTAACTTCACATGAGTTCTCTTCTATCTGATGGTCTTTTCACTATAGTTTTCAACAGTCAGCATGGCCAATCACCTTACTACTACCAGTTTGGGACACAGCTTTGAAATTAATATCTCCTGAGAAAAGAAAAAGCACAAACAGAAGTGCCTTTTTTTACAGAAGGGCTAGTACTGAACAGGACTCAAATGGTATCTGTGGTTGGACTTGGAAAACACTACTCTTGGATATGCAAAATGCATACACATAGAATGAAATGTATAGGTGTGGAAGATGGTACCATTGCTGGGGGACCACAACAGTTACCATACAAGAGGGGAGTGACCACTGCAAAAAATCTGGGTCAGCACAGAGCCTTCATGCAGGCTCTGTAAAATTACATGGTAGACCTCAGAAAACATTTTTGCATGTCAGTAAAAACGCTTTACCAAAGTCCAGGTAAACAATATCCACATCCTTTCCCTCATCCACTAAGCAGGTCACCTTGTCATAGATCAAGTTAGTCAAGAAGGACCTGCCTTTCATAAACTCATGCTAACTGGGTCTGATCACCCGGTTGTCTTGTATGTGCCTTGTTGATGGCACTCAGGATGATCTGCTGCATTACTTTACCCAGTATTGAGGTTAAAAAGACAAGTTTGTAGTTCCCTGGATTCTCCTTATGGACCTTCTTGTAGATGGGTGTCACGTTTGCTAACCTCCAGTTAACTGGAACCTCCCTGGTTAGCCAGGAGTGCTGATAAATGATGGATAGCAGCTGGGTGAGCACTTCCACCAGCTCCCTTTGCACCCTTGAGTGGATCCTATCTGACCCCAAAGACTTCTGTGTGTCTAAGTGGTGTAGTAGGTCACTGACCATTTCCTTCTGGATTACAGGGGCTTCATTCTGCTCCCTGGTCCAGCTCAGGGGTCTGGGTACTTAGAGGACAACTGGTCTTGCTATTAAAAACTGAGGCAAACAAGGCATTCAGTACCTCAGACTTTTCCTCATCCTTGGTCACTATGTTTCCATCTGCATCTTAATGCTGTGAGATTTTCTGAAATTATGTTTATTACCGAAATGTGCCATTTTCAGATGTGGCCCCTATAATATTGCATAAGTATATTTTACTATAAGGGTGAAAACATAAGAATATCTATGGGGAATTTATCAGGGATTTAGTTCCCTCATTCTCAAAGCTTCAGCAGTGACACTATGAAATTAATAAATGGCTAATTCACTTGTGTTCCTTTAAAAGTGGAGTTTTAAATCACCATCAGAAAATATTCCAAAAGCACTTGTTTTTTTCTAATTGATTTAAAACACTCGCTTTCTAAATTTGAAAAGTTGCAAACATCCTCTCTCTGATTTTCTTAAAAGAATTCTGCACCATATGTAAGCTGTTAGGCATCTGTTTGTCCTTGTGTACATGTCAAATCATACTCCAGTTCAGTCTTGATTGTCCTATTGTGGATCAAAGCCATGTTTTGCAAGAATGCATGATGCTGAAGCTATGCTCACTTACAGCCTTGCTGTTATTGCCACCAAAATAATTTTTATCAACTTCCTTGCTTCAGCAAACAGCTGACATTTCCTTTGGCAAAATAAACCACAGTACTCCTGATCTGACATCAACTAGCTGACAATGAGTTTGTAACAGATGAAGCTGTGTATTCATATGCTCATGGATGAGACGGGTACTGTACAATCAATCCACATGTAGCATTTCTGCTTTCAATTGTAACAGGAGTTTTAGCAATGTAAATTATTTTTCTAGCTTTTCTATTCATATAAAAATTTGGAGCTGGATGCTTAAAATAAATTCTGCTGATTTTGAAATAAGTGTATTTTTTAAAGATCAGTGTTATATATGTTGCATATCTGGTGTACTGGTCCAAGGTGGGATTTTTCTTGGTAGTTAATATATTGTGATTAAATCTGGTATTACACTTCTCCAGTAAAATTATTCACCAAGAGATTTCTTAGATTTCTTGAACAGATAGAAGTGTATAATTTAATTTTCTTCCCTTAGTGAAGTGTCTGTTGTGATTTTTGCCATGTTTGGACTCCTTCACTTCCATGGAAGTAGCAGAATATTTCTGTTTTCCTGCTAGGCCAAAACCAGACTTTCATTTAAGGAAAGTCTAAGAAAGTCTAGTAGACAAGAAGATTATTTTAACTGTAGTCTCGAATGTCAGATTCTAAGTCTTCTTGGAAGAGAACCAAACTCACCTTACAGATACTCAGTTTATTGTATATGACTTAAGGTTCACCTTTATTCATGATGCCATCAAAGCTTTGTCTGCAACCTTTTCTGATCACCAAATTTTGATGAACCAGTCTTACTTTAATTTCCACTGCCATCATTCAGGTTACACTGCACAATGAGCTCTTCATGAGCCTGCACACGATAATTTCCTTATCATGGGACCTAGCACTCATTAATGTTTTGTTGATCTTGCTGTTTCATCTACATAACATTTCCCACAGATTTCCTCAGATGTAGTCTTCATAAATTACTTAGTCATGATTGTTTCCATCTTACTTGTGTAATGGACCTTTTTTTAAGTCTTTTCAAGTAATCTTGAACTACCAGGAATATATGTTGCCCATCAGTAAAGTTCCTAACTATTATTGCAATCAACTTCCCCATATGAGATTGTCTTTTCTCAGTAAGCATCAGTTCAGGAGTAATAGCTCCACAGTACAAGTTCTATGTATCAAGATAATATATATTTTTGTACTGAGACCTTCCCCTTCTCTGAAAACTCAGGAAGTCATCAACAGTCTTTAAAAAAAAATATTAACTGTCATGAATAAACCTGGGATAACTCAGAATTGTCTAACATCTTTTTCTGCTCTGGAGATCTAGCATTATATGAAATCTGCATCTGTGCATTTGTCCAGAAGTGATCTGGAGCTTAACATTGTATAACAATAAAAAAGTGTAAAAAGTGTGTGATCCTAACTAGCATTAGGATGCTGAAAATCATAAAAATAGGATGAGCTGAAAGGTCATAGAGGTATTTCTCAGAGATGCTGGCAATAAGTGGGAGATGTTTTTTGATTTTATTGCAACCAATAAAGGTAAAACATCCAGAAATTGACCACGATCTTTCAGGAACAGCAATTGTCTGCTTGTTAATGATGCATGTGATTTGATTTTACTGGCTTGAAAAACTGTATTTCCTTTTTAAATTTTGTTTTCCACTGCTCACTCGGTAGAAATAGAGAACAGAAAATACACATGCAAACATAAACATCTAGCTGGCCTCTAAGCTGCATTGCATGGGACCCTGAATAACATCTGACTTCATACCTTGTGTTATTCTCAAATTCAGAGCCTCTGATGGGTTAAGGGTACAGTTCAAAAGGCACCAGCAGGGCCTTTGTACTGAGCGTTACAGGCCTGTCTTGATACAGAATGTTGGGTTTCTTGATTCTGCCTCCCACTTTATGGAAAGTTCTCATTATTTTTTAACTATTATTTTTGACAGTATTCAAAATTACCTCCATTTTTACAGGGAACCAAGCAAATAAACAAGCGCAGCATATCCTACCAATTAAAGACATAGTTGCATAATGGCATAGCTGCATAAACAGGGCAGAGGGAGGAGGTGACTTTCAGAAAAAAAGATATCTAAAGGCTATGACCTTGTTTATGAACAGGTTGATTCGTGTTAATTCATTCAAAGTTGAGAATTGTTTAATGGTCCTGTTATACAGACAAATCTGCTATACACATTTTTTGAAAGCTATCAGTGTAAGTACTGAATCTTCATCCTACATGGCCAGCTATGTAAAGCACACAGCATAGCTTTGTTCCTTGGTCAGTAGATTTAGGCTGTAGAAAGTAAGTTTGCTACAGTAATGTGTAGATTTTACCCGTTCTCAGAATCTCCAATGTAATACTTTCTTTTGGTCCTGTCTCCCCATTTTTGTCCTAAACCTTTTGTTTAGGTCTCATCTATATTGTATATGGTTATTGACTGCAACAAGTAATCACCAGATTCATAGTTGTACTAGTGCAAAATTCCCCAGTTGAAATCTTGACCTGTTGGACAGAGGAAATAGGTTTCAATAAGGAAAAGATTTATAGGTCTAGGACAGATAACGAATGCTAAAATTAAAGCCTAGGTTGCTCATTAATGTGGGAAACAGGAGTGAGCATAGGTAACTCAAATAATACTTATGTCTATATGAAATACTAATAACACTGCTCAAGTAAGTGCTTAACATTTGCTGCTGAAATCAAGCCCAATACAGCAGTGTCCAACCTTTGGTTTTACTCTGTATAGGAATTTACAGTGCTGAATTAGGTGCCCAGAAGTCCTTATATGTACATAGCTATTCCATAGTTCCACTGGCAAAATGACCCTGCTGATTCATTGAAAATGTCATGCAAGTATAAGTGTATAAATGCAATGAAAGGTGAAGGGCATCACAGACTGAATTATTATAATACCTACCGCTGTCTCTTACAGATAAACTGTGCTTGTGCGGGTTTGACTGGCAATGCTTTGATTTTGTAATATTTGTAGTTAATTTTATGTAAGAAGAGACAGCAGGATCAGAAAGAGGGAATGACTGGGCAGATAATGAAGGCTATGGAGCATTAGCAATGCTAAGAAGTCTCAGATAGTCCTTAGAGGAATGAGAGTTTCATAACAGAGTCTGAATGTGTCTCAAATATCACACTGACGTTTGTCACCAATGAATTTCCCACACTGTGGGAGTTTTAAAGAATGACTTAATGGCTTATTGGCCTTCTCAACCCATGCATGAAAATCTGAAGAGACAAATTCACTAAATTTTTGCATATCTTTAATATTCCAGAGCCTTAGAATTCAAATATTGTTGTTCGCAGGTTGGTAAGCATACAAATGGGAGAGTGCGGGGAAGAACTGGCAGCACAATCAAAACAGAAGTTACAAGACAGGTCACTGTAGTCCGGTGTGTTACAATGAAGCACAGAAGAAATAAGTCCTTCAGAACCAAGTGCCTTATTCTGGAAATGAAGACATTGTAAAGAATTGAGTATGATTTTATAGTTGTGAGTTAATTGAGTAGGATTTTAATTCTGTCATTTTTAAGCAGTGGAGAGACCTGTAAGAAAGAATACTTAAAGCTGCTTGCTTTGCTATGTTTAATCTTGGATTGTCAAGAAATTTTAGTGTTGGAAAGCTCTTCAGATGTTTCTCTTTCCTTAATGAAAAATACTAGCCTGTTCATGGTGAATTACCATGGCCTAGTGATCTATCCTTTGGAATATCATCAGACAATGTCTACATGGAGAGCCTTCAACTACAAGTAGCACTAAAACCACACAGTTATCCACTGAGTTCTTGTAATGTCAGTTATCCAAAGACTATTGATTTCAGAGAACACTTCAAAGCTTCTAGCCAGCTGTCTGCTGGTTGGCCTCTGTTCAGCCCATTGATCCTTTGCCTCCCTGTGTTATTCAGCAACAGCCTGAGACCAGTTGTCTAGGCTTCTCATTAAAAGTGCCTATGTGTGAGAGAGATGAGTCTTGATCAGTAGTAGATATTAAAATTATTCTTAGGACAGTTGAATTCAGCCTTGATATTTTGACCTGGGCTGTTTTAAATGTTTGTATCAAAATGTACTTTTCTTGAAAATACCTGACCTTTTTTTTGTGATCTGTTTTTCAACACTATTTTTTTAATGTACTGGTAAATTAAAAACACTTCATTATTTAGACAAATATGCAGTAATTTTTTGCTTTGTTTCCTACTTTTTTCTTATTGTTTCTCCCTTCCCCACTTTTTCTAGTTTAATAGACAAATAAAGGGAAAGGCAGGAGTAAAAACTAAAAACCAAAAGGTATTTGCTAGTTAAACTTCAAAATGGCTTTAGTGTTCGGAATGAGAGGAAAAGGTGCTCTGGATAACATAGTATCTACATTTTCACAAAGATTATTTTATATCTGAAATACTTTTTTCAGCATAAGAACATCTGTTTCGAGGAGTCATGAAACTTTGGAACAGAAATGACACAAATATCTGGAAATAAAATGCCCGATGAAGTTATTGTCTTCAATGCAGCCAAGTATTTGCCACCTCTATGTAAGTCTTTTATACAAAAATAAGAGTATTTGCTAAGTGAAATCAGGCAGATTTATTTATACTTTTTCAGGCAAGTTTGTTGCTGTTTGGCTGTGAAGCTTTGCCAGGATTCTGTGAATTTGCAAATGAGAGTAGGAAACACACCGAAGGGCTTATGGGGCAGAAAGATAGTGTCAGAGAAAGACGAACTGGTCATAGACAGCTCAGAAGATGAAAGAAAGATAGCAACATGTGGACGGCTCTCCTGGATACTTATAAACAGATAAAGAACAAAGCAAAGCATAAATCAGCAGCAATCAGGAACACAAGTATCATGGTCCACTCCTAGTACTGGCCATCTCAAGGACAATCATGTCTCAACAAATGTACTGCCAGTGTGCTACAGCAAAAATAGCTTGTTTCATGGTAATGTTTATTTTATTATTAATGCCAGTGCCATTTTTCTTCATTTGATGTATTGGAGGTTAACACTGGGTGAGATTTTTCAACCTATTTAGCCATGAGTTGTGAAGTTGGTTGACCTTTGACTGCTAAGTGCTGACAGGGTCTTGTGAACCCTGGAAATGATAGCACGATGTTATTTTACCGGTGAGGTGCAAACAGATAAAGAACAAAGTAGTACATAAATCAGCAGAACCAAATTAGTGTATTCCCTCTCCTAAAAATTTGCAGGAGGAAAGGAGAAGAGATCAGCCATGATTATTGTGAACATTGGAAATCTGTCACAGTCATAAATTTGAAATAAAAAAACTATTGTTTTGGGAACAGGGCAGGTTGTCAGCAAATAATCCAGAAACCAGGAATGGCCAAACTGTACATCAGAAGCGATGTTTTGCAAGGGTAAATTCATCCAAGAAAGACCTGTTCTTGCCACATCTGTGTAATATTTTGACACTCCATTTCTGGTGCAAGAAAATTTCTGGGTTTTTTTGATACTGAGGAAAACTCACAATAAATAGCACTGAAAAAATGGAGAGGTCTTGGCCTGATTCATCTCCTTCTTTCATTTGATTGAGATTGCTACACTAGTAAAAAGGATTTAGAAATCCTGAGAGGAAGCCTTGAGCCTGAGAAATGGCTGCATGCTGCTTGAGCTGCTACAAAAAAGCTGTATGCAGAATGAATGCTGAAGGAAAAATCTGTTTCAGTTTCAGGTGCCTAGGCACCTTGTGATTTCATAAATTTAAGCAAATAGCAATCATTTATTATTATAATATATATTGAATAACTGCTTGATCCCTCATGCTAGAGATAAACACAATTACATGGAAAAACCCGTATTATTTCCCTGATTT
>JANHGN010005911.1:69784-80333 GCA_024605025.1 Megaceryle maxima | reverse complement strand
TGTTTTTTTTTTGTTTTTTTTGTTTTTTTTTTTTTTTTTTTTTTTTTTTTTAATGTAGTTTTATTGCTAGTTTGGAGTAACTGGGCAAATATATAGGGCATATACACATCTTTCCATATGTGGTTTTAGAAATTGGGTATGTTTTTGTTCCATAGATGAAGACAAGAAACCTGAGCAAAGTTGAGTGGTCCATTGATCAAAATATTCATTTCCAAGAAGCCCCAGATGCCATGCAATTGTGCAGGAGGGAGAGTATATAAATCAGACAATCACCTTCTGGTATTTCAGTCTGTGTATAAAGACTATTGCTAACAGAAAAGTTAGACAGGGTGCACAAGATACAGAGGTAATACCAAGATTCTGATTATTTTCCTGTCTTTCAGTCTTATAACTTTTCTGCACCTGTTGAATTATGGTGTGTTATATTTCCCACCACCTGTCAACAGCTACTGAATATGCCACCCAAGTGTTGATTCATCAATGCTTTCAGTGATACTGCTGCTGTAAGAGATAGGAGAAGAAAAGGTTGTTGGTCCATACAGAAATAAAAACAGACCAGTTGGATGAAACTTTTTAATCTTACTTATTCTGCAGGTCTTCCTTTTCTTCACTGAGGGAAATTAACCTGCTTCTGGAAAAAGTTGTGAACAGAGACATGAAATGTAAACTTTTAGATGAAAAGTATCAATTAAACATTACATAACAAAATTTCAACTTTCTTAATTAAGATCTTTCATATTTATTTATCTTTAGCAGGTAAATACTATGTGATGGGGAGCTAGTTAACATATTTGATGTGTTAATTTATATTGTAACACTTACTAGGAGATTCACTTACAGGCTGGAAGGAACTGGTTACTAGCTCAGTACTCAGCACTGAAGACAACAAGAAACAACTTGTGGTGAAGATGGATGACAGGAGACACAGAAAGTTCAAAGATTATGGAATGCAGCATAAAAGCAGCCAGAGGAAATCAGCTGTGCCCTGCAAAGACACAAAACTATGTGTGGCTTTGAGTATTCCTCTCTGATAGCCAGGTTTTAAAAACCTCTCTGGAACCAAACATGTCTCAGTGTTTTCTGTGCACTGATATAGTGTCTTGTGGCACCTTTGCCTTTGTCACTGAAGGCAAACACATACCTTTGCACAGTTCACAAGAGGGATCAGTATCCAAAGTGGAGTCCTGGGCCATTGGGTACTGTCTTATTTATACATAAACCACAAATACATCATCATTGCACAAGATGACGACCTTGCTGCCCAAGCTTACTCCTCCATATGAGTTTTGACTCCTCCACAACACTTTGAGCAAAGGGAATAACATCCACCTCCTGTCATTTCCTTGTACTCCCTTATCTACACTCCTCTCTTTCTGATATTTTCATGGTCAATTCTGTTCATTGTGCACAGGTCGAAATGTCAGTTTGTCACTGAAGCTCCTCCATTATCTATGAGGTGTCACTTAGGCTGTGTCTAAAGGCGTTTGATTTGGCATTAAAGGGACACATCCTGTCTGTCTCTTTTTGGTCAACAACAGTACTCCCAGCCAACAGCTGACTCAGTACCTCCACTTGCAGGCTGTGAAGATGAGTCACCTACCCTGTTTCCAAGAACACTTTTTTGATAGTTCAGATACTGAGTCCAGATCTTATCAAAACCATGACTCCGACCAACATTTCTACTCTTTAAAACACTATACTTTTCTCTCAAACACAAAAAAATAAAGGTATTGTTTAAACACATGTCAATAAAATTGAGGTTTCCTTCACTAATGAAGAAAGATTTCCAGTTTCAGGCTAACAAATATAATTCCCGCAGGGAGATCTGACAATAGTTATAAAAATCCTTTACTTGGATGTGATACAGTTTGGAACTAAGAAGTTAAATAGCATGTGAAAAAGAAAATAAAAAGTTGCGTGATTGTAGAAATTCTAGTTTGCAGATGCACTTGATTCAGATCACACAGAAAATATTTAATATTTTCATTCCTTACTCATGCAAAAAAATCAGGTTAATAAATTCTTGGAAATATATGTTTTATCTTGGAACCTTATCTACTTAGGGTAGCTCCACATTCAAAATATGTTTCTTTACAGTGTTTAAGGATTTAGTGGGGTATCTGTTGTGTTGGCAGGTAAATGAATGGGGAACTCGTTCTTAAATGTTCTTAAAAATGGGTTTAGATATACCTCACTAATTGACTCATATTTTATAAGTGGTGTGACCTTCAGATGATCTGTTCTAGTTCACGTCAGTTCTGAAGCATTTAGTAAAAAACAAATGGACACATTTCTGAATTAAAAACAACATCAACAACACAAACAAACAAACAAAAAAACACACACAAAACCCCCAAACAAATTCTAAAAGAATTTTCCTGGTTTAAGATACCTTAGATTTCTTGACAGGTAAGAAAAAATATAAAAGTCTTTGGCTGATATAGATGTTATCATAATGTTTTCATTCCAGGGTAAGTACAACTCAGCTAGGTTATGAGTAAAGTAATAATCTGTTCTTAAAATATATCAGTGGAGAAAAATATAATGTATTTGGATTAATCTTCAATATTCAAATACAATCTTTAATAATCAAATGCAAACCAAAAAAGTTTCAGGATAAAGTAGTTTTTAAATTTGGTATATTTTCATTGTGATTCTCATGCATTCTATGACAATAATGTTAAAGGTCCTTGCTGAAAAAATGTATTTCACTGCTGCATAGTCAATGACAGATTTATTGTGCATGAAGAGAAACACAGAAAAAGTGGCATGTGCATCCTACACAGAAAGCAGAGAGGATAGGAAAGTCCATTCATAAAGTTATCTATATTTATATACATTCAATTTATATACATTTATACAGGTTATTGTGATCAATTCACTTGGCACAGAGATGTAACAGTAATTCAAAGCAGTTGTTTAAGGAACAAGGTGAGAATTTTTGATTCTTTTTAATTAAATCAGTCTCTAGGAAGGTGCTAGGGAGATACCCTGGAGAGGGTATCTCTTCTTGTAGTTTCCTTAAATTTCTTCTAATCCTAACTGATCCCTTGGATTATGTCTATAATTTGTTTAACATAAATTGTACTTCAGTACAGTAGATCCCTCCTTTGAGACATATAAATAAACATGAAGTATGTCTGCAGGATTATCAAGAGGTCTGAGATTTATTTTTCTATAAAATGGAAGTTCATAGTGACCCAATGCAGTTTTCAGTCCAGAGCTCCAGCCATATGATTATCTGACCTTTCATCCACCACCAAGGATCAGTACAAGGAAAACTTTATATTTTTTATGGTTTTAATTTTGTATTATGAAAAGCTTACTGTAATGTCCAGAACAAACAGCCTGCATTTTTAATCAGTAAATCAACAACCTTAAAGTTTCCTGCTTCATAAGCCAGAGTCTTCTTCTCATGCTTCTAAACAGCGAAGAATACATATTGTGAATACACAAACCTCAAAACTAAAGAAAAACAAAAGTAACATAGAAACCCAAAAACAATTTAAAAATTACCAAACATCGTATGTTTTGATAATGTCATGACAAGATCCATTTCAGACAGATCTGTGTCTATGGGTACATTAGTCTGAGTTGTATCATGAGAGTGGTATACACTGAGAAAGCATTCCTGGAAGGGTGGGTTGTGGGTCTCCCCACAGACTGGTGCTCATACCCTCATTGCACACTTCCAATGCTTAATAGGAGTAGAAAGAGCCTGGGTTTTCATCTGGGCTGTGAAAGGTATCAGTTCCTAGAACTTCTTCCTCCCTAAGTGTTTATTTTCTTCTGTCATGATATATTCAGTGGTATACAATACCTTGGGTCGACCTGTAAATGAGAGACAGTACCTCACATGGAGTGGGTCAATAAAAACAAGTTTGACAAAGAAACCACCAAGCAATCTCATCATGGACAAACTATTGCTGGCACTTTCCATGAAGGTGGTAAAGTCAGAAGGATGACAGATTTAGACAACAGGGTCAGGCTTTCATCAGCAAACTCTGATCCAGAATCTGAAGGTCCCAGATAACCTCACTGACATCTGAGCAACAAGAACAATATGTAAATGAAGCTTTTATCATGCAGTGAAATTAGACTAAGCAATAATTAAAATAACTTAAACATATTTATGAGCACAAATCATCAAAAGCTTTCCTAAAAAAACCTTTGCATGTAGCAGAGAGCATCTTTCTTTCTGTGTAAAGATGTCCTGACCTGATTTACACTTACACCAAGACTTCTTTCTACTACTTTGTCAGGGAAAAACAGCCTGTTCATTTACATAGAAAGAAGAGTAAGAGGGTCTTAGTGAAAATAAGATTTGAGATTCCAATGCTTGCTTTTAGGAAAAAACTGTTTATTATAGTTCCATTCTTAAGAATGTTTCTGAGACCTGTTCAGCAAGCCTGAGCTCAGTAAATAGCTCAGGTTGAATCCATCTGCAACTTTCCATGTTGCCTGGGTTCCTAGCTTCTCTTTGAGCTTCTCAACAATTTCTAAGTCTGTCCTGCTTCTCTCTCCCAAACCTATCAAAAGCTCCTCAAACATTATGTTAAACAGTGAATAATTAAAAACTATCTTTCAATTTCTAAAATCATAGCAACAGCCAGGGATAGGAAAACATGGAGCTGTCTTTCCTTGCAGGTCATACTAAGTCTCTCTGTACCTCAGGGATTTTCAGTCATGCTAGACAGTTTCAAATGAGTGAGGCAATAACAGCAAGAGCATGTTTCTTTGAAAGAAACCAATCTCACCCCTTGCAAAACCCTGTCCAAAGATCACCTACACCAAAGCAAGCGAACACTTCTTCGATATCTAATGCCTTACACATTTATTTAAACTTAAACTGTAGAGTTACATGTAGCTCCGTTAGGTTATCCATTGACATCAGATGCTTTTCACAACAGCCAAACTAGCAGCAATCTTTGGATCATAACTGAGGCCCACAAAATAAATCTGGTTTTGGATGCTTTTCTCAATTGTTTTATTGGAAAACCTGTTGTTCAACTTCTAGGCTTAAACTTAGTTTATTTCCCAAAGAATAAATATAAAAGATACTATTCCTCAGGAACCTTATGAGGCAAGTTCTCATAAGAGATAAGATTTTTTAAGACATTTTGCTAAGATTGAATATGACAGATATAGGATCAGATATATAGGAAAGGTAGCTATGCACAATACCCTATGTATTGCACATGACTGTATACAATTGATATTAATGTTTGTGGCCTGTTAGTGGAACTTCTTTTACTGAGTAATAAAACTGGTTTTTAATTTTAGTGAGAAAAAAGTTATCAGCCAGCTAGCTGGTGACACCCCAAATAAAGGAAGGTGGTGAAAGGCTGAAGTTTATTACACATGGAGTACCTTCAGAGGCACACAATTTGTTCCCTTGGTTCATTTTGACAGCATTCTTATGATAGCAATCCACAGTTTATTCTATATGCTATACATCTTCATTCCTCTCAGATCATGCACTCTGCAAGTTCTCTCCCTTCTGTTATCAGGTAGGAGACATTTGTCTTACCTCAGCCCTTTGGCCTAATGAAGACCCTTTTCTTTCCAGCAGGAAGTTTAAGAACAGAATTAATATAAGAAATTTCAAAAACATCTCTCAAAAAGATGAAACCCACTCAGGGTGCATTATAGGAAATAATTAATCATTCCACTTCTCGTATACAATCAATAACACTAAAAGACTGTCTTGTCACCTTATCAGGCTACATAGGTTTTAGCAGTTCCTTTATTAAACCTGGAAAAGAAAGCAAGGAGAGAGGGATTCTTTGAACATCCAAACACAGTGTCACACTGAGTGTGATCCTGACACTGCCCAGGGAACCTGCTATCCTTTGTTTACAGATGGATATGTGATAACCTGACGACTCAGATGGAAGGTTACCCTGGAGGACAAGCAGGGGATTCTTTTCCATCATCCTTGAATCCTGGAAGTGGCAGGTTTGACCACCCTCAGTATCCGGGCCCTCTGCTAAATCCTACTTTTCCTACTGACAGAAGTATGTGGAATGTGATCAGGAGATATTTGGACAATTTGTCTTCTATTAGAAGTGGAATGGAGCGTAAAGTCTGAATAAAGCCCTATGAGTTATCTGAGGGAATTTTATTTCTGTAGAGAAAGGAATATAAGCAGGAAACTTTACAGATTTTTTAGTGCTGAGATAGCAATTATGCAAGTCTGTTTTGCATATCCATGTGTATCCACACTAGCAGGTATAAACAATCATTAATACCACATGTGACATCCAAACTGCACTAGAGACAATGAATATTATCCCATTGACTTCAGCATGTCCAGGCCAATATTTCATCCACATTTTCTGAGTTCATGAGTGTAATTGCAAATGAGAATGCATTTGCTGTTCCCTGTTCATGAAAGCACAACTTGAGCAACAGGCTAGAAATTGTACCACGGTCTTGCCAGCTTTGGTTAAACACTACTGTCCTCCGTAGAAATGTCACAAGAGAATCACTCTCTTCTGGTAGACTAATGTTTCATCTTGGTTATCCCAATTCATGCTTCAGATGACAGTGACATGATTAATTGCCTCAGAGAAAGATACAGAAACTTCTTCAACACCTATTACTGAATAATTTGCCTACAATACCTTCTTCTTCTCCTCAATACTTAGAAAGTAACTTTTAGTTTCTTGCATAATCTTTATGGCTTGCAACCTTGCCAAAATCTTAGGTTCACTAATAATCCTTACCTATTACTGATATTTTTCTGAAGAATTTAACCCTTTCTTCAGTCTGGACTCCAACTGTAATTTATGCCTATAAGTTGTTCAGGCTGTTTACATATTGCATAAATTAATGATTGCCTTTTATTTCTTGTAAATTGCTAATCAATGCTTAAGAGTGTCACAGGAAAAAATAAAATGTAGTTAGTTTGTTTTAAGTCTCCTAGCTACAAACTTTTGACTTTTATCTCCAAATGCTTTTTATGGATGTCCTTGGCACACTTCTATGATCAGACTGTCTTGTCCAACTACCAGCAGTCACTTGACAACATTTTATCATGTCGCCACTGGTTTAAGATTTCTTTTTTTGTTGTTTCCTTTATAAGATTTAATCTGTCCCAGAGGCAACTTTTCCTTCAGGCATATTCTTTCTGTACCCAGAGATATAGCTGCTAAAAGAATACATGTAGCAAGGGAAAGAATTACAGCTTGAAAATTAGTATGTATAATAAAGCCATAGGTTAATGCATTATGACAGGTTTGTTACAGAAGCACAGAGATTTCATTATTAGCATGTTACTGTCAACATTTTTATGCAAGTAGTAGTTCACAGAAAAATGCTGATGAAAAACAAATGTCTTGCTAAATTTGTGGAAAAACCCTAGATAGGGAATCTACCACATATATTTGTGTGAAGGAGGGAATTCAGCTAAGGGCCATACATTTTATTGGTTACGATCATATAGTCAAGCTTATGTTTGACATTAGGAAAGGGCAACAGATTTATTAATTCTTTCTTGTCTGGAGGATTTTAAATTAAAGAAACAACAATACTCCTCAAACTTTCATCCTCAAATTAGAAACAAGAATCAAGAAAGAATATTTACTTTACCATATTTAGAGATAAGGGATTTAATTTTAGAGAAAATTTTCAAGTATATTTTTAATAAGGATAAAAGTTTAGAGATTTTATGAATGTCTTTATAAGAAAAAAGTAAACATGAATTGTAGCTGAGGAGCTGGGCATTCCACCTCTACAGTGGTTTGTTTCTTTTTTGTTTCAGATAATTTTTCTATAGTGAAATAAAATAGAAAATCTAGTATGATTAACCAAGGTACATATAATGAAGTTAAAATAGTGTGAAAGTAATGTTATCATGATATTTCTGTCCTTGGCAAATATTCTACTTGGTATTGTACAAGAGCCTCTCCTTACTGGTTCTTACTTATGTGGCTTACTTGCGATACTTTTATTTTATTTTATACAACTTGCTCTAGTTAAAAAATAAAATAATTATCATTAAAGGATAATTCAAGAAAAACAAATTGCAAAAGCTATGTTACTGTGTATGAGTGCTACATGATGTGAAAGATTTATGTTTTATCATTGCCAGTTCAAATTGAAATTTATGAAAAAAAAAATTAAGCAAGTATTAGAGAGAGAAAGTGACCTCAAATTGGCATTTTAAGCCTTATTCGTTTAGATGTCTATTTTAGAATAGGGTGAAGCTTCCACTGGAGGTATCTGTCTTTCTCTACTGAAAACTTCTAAATGACCTCTTAAACCAAATATCTATGTTTTAGATGGCAAAGATAAATGAGATTAACATTGTTCCCAGTCTCTCAACAACAGCATGGTGGTCTCCAGCAAGCTCAAGGACAGTACAGCTGTACACCTTTCTCCCAGGCAGAGATCTGAGGAGTGCAGTTTCCAAATTCGGACAACCATTACTTAGCTGCACAGCACACTAAAAGGCACCAAAGAGGTTCTTATGATCACAGTTTCTGAAGCTCACTTTTTTATTCACTTTAAAGTTCACTTTAAAGGTGACATGGAGGGGGAAAAAAATGTTTGAAATGTCAGACGTTTGTTTATCTAGTTTACTCACTGCCTACTTTTCTCAGGTCAGCTCTGTATGTTAGGGCACAGCTGTTTTTTACTATAAACTTAATAAAGAACAACAGTAACATAATGGGCATAATTCTTGGACACAAACACAAGTTCAAAACACCCAAGGGGTAGACAGCTGGTTGTCAAGAGGACTGCTTATTGTCCTGGTCAATGCCACTAAACTTTCCTTCACTTGTGCAGCCTATCTGGAGCTCTTCCTTTGAACCAGAATCTTACTGCTAACAGAGGCATGTGAAGTGCCTTGCACAGTGAGTCTCTGATGATGAATCTAGGCCTCTGTATAAAAAAACCCAATAAATGTACTGTAGTACATCATTTTAGTAACATCCCATTCAACTTCAGTAAACATTTCCATACCAATATGTATGTAGCATAGATAGCACTCTGAAAGGTGTCTTACTCAAACAGTTGTTGTCTGCCCATCATATCACTACAACTTCACAAAATGTAAATTGATTGTGATCTCATTTTAATCTGTGGAGTCTGTATCAAATGCTAAAGTATCCTGAGTAAGCTTAATCCATTATTTTCCATAGAATTTCCCCATGAATGAAAAAGGTTCATTGGTTTCAGCATAAAAACAAAAGCAGGCAGTTAGAATGGAGTGTACACATAAAAAAGATAACACAGTACAATGGGTGAGAACATTTTTTTCTGACCATTGTTTGCATTTTGTCTTAACTCTTGACTAACAAACATTTAATGCCTTAAGTTTCTAATTACTACTCTAGTCATATGAAAGTATTTTATTGTGAGAAACCTTGGGAACCTACAACAAGCTTTTCAGGCACTAGATTTGATAGTGTTTCCTCTGATAAAATGTCATTGGCTTAACCTGTCTTTCTTCTATTTAATCACTTTCAGGGGCTCATTAGACCAAAAGGAAATAAACTTTAAAACTCAAACCACATGCCACATTCAAGGAACACAACAACAACAAAAAAATTACAGAGTATGTCCAATGTTTCAGCATTGTATGTTATCTCAGCAATAAAAGAGTTAAAAAGGTGTTAGAAATACCTTTTTCAAATGGAAAAATGCATATGATTTCAATACTATGGTTCTTATTAACCAAAGTCTAGCCCTAAATGAATTCATACTTAGAGTACTGGGGGTGAGGGAGGATCACACTGAGTTTTGATATATTGATTTTTACCATTAAAGCCTAGACTACTGTTCTTCCTAAATCCTTTTAACAGTAACAAAGATGTTAATTTATTTGGTCTGTGCAATCAGGAAAAAAAAATCAGAGGTCTAATACTTGCTGCAGTTATAAAAAGGAGTTAAAGTTCTAAGTAAAATATTTATTTTGTTTTCACTTATAAAAAGATAATCAACCCCCAGCAGATAATATTCTCAGTCATTATTCCCCACTACTTGGAAAGAGCAATCTTTTCCAAGCATCTCCCAGACAGCTTTCCTCAGAGCCTACTCACAAAGTCTAACTTCACACCCTTTTTCTGTATGCCTCCTTTTGTTTTTATCTGTCAGACTCACAACTCTATTCTAATCAATATCTTGCACAGCTCGTTCACTCACAATGTCTTCACGAAATGGTGACTGATGTTTGCATTTTAGCTTTAAGATTCTACTGTTTCATGAGAGACCTTCTGTAGGATAATTCAGCTGATTTAAGTGGGAAAGACTGACTAGTTTGTGTAGTACTTCCCTTGTTGGGAAACTTTCTGAGCCCTGAAGATTTTACAGTTAAGGTAATAGAAAGAGGCTTTATGAAAAACAAAAAACAATGCATGAAAGATATGGGCAGACAGACCAATGTCAGTAACAGATTTCACTACATTTTCTTTTTTGTTTTGTTTTGTTTTGATTTTGTTTTTGTTTTTGTTTTTGTTTTGTGTTTTTTTTTGGTGGGTTGTGTGGGTGGTTTGTTTGGGGGGTTTTTTTGTTGGTTTTTTTGGGTGGGTTCTTGTTGTTT
>JANHGN010005911.1:41889-54930 GCA_024605025.1 Megaceryle maxima | reverse complement strand
AAGAAAAAAAAAAAAAAAAAAAAAAAAAAAAAAAAAAAAAAAAAAAAAAAAAAAAAAAAAAAAAGTATTATCATGCTTAGCTGATTATAACATTGGAAATAAAGTTCAACTGTGTGTTTAGGGGGGAGAAGGAGTAATGCCTGAAACAAACAAGCACTTCCCGTGTTTGCCTGGAAGAAGCCAATCTTCCCTCTGCTTATATAATAAGAACATTACTCACTAATTTGCCAGTAGCTGAAAGGGATTTCTGTTTTTAGCTCTGGGTCTGTGGCAACTGTTTTGTTTTAAATGAAAATTAAATGGGAACATATAGCTAAAAAACTGTTGAGCCATAATTGAAGTGCATTAATGGTAATTACTTCTTTTTTTCACTCATCATTTTGACAGAGAAATCCATTACTCCTCCATCTCCATGTTTTCACAAATTACTCTTCCCTGTGGATGTGCAGTGACTGAAGGAAATCATGGCTTTGTTCTATACGTTTTTCTTTCATGCAGTCTTGTTCTCTCTGTATTTCATTCCCTAGGGATATAACTGAAAATATCAATACAATGTATAAACAGTTTACTACTTTGATTGGGATAAGATGAAAAATAAGGCATCAAGTATTGAAGTGAAACTGTGAATGCCAGTTATTTGGAGATTTAATGTGTTTGGTATTGCTTATAGCCATAAATTATTTGTGCTGATTTATTTTTAGCTCCCTGTCTTGAAAGTGAGAGACACTTTCCTGAGACAGTAATTTCACTAGGTAAGATGCTTTCAAGGGTTCTATCACTTTGAGAACATTTTCATCTCTCAGCTCAGAATCTTCTTTTCAAATGTGCTCTGGCAGTCAAGGAAACAGAATTATCCCCACAGGTCCAAGGCACAGACCCTTCACTTCTTGTTGATGAACTCTTGTGGACTAGTATAGGAAATACTTATAAAATATGTAGAAATGGTCTCTGTTGCTATTCAGAAATAGCTATTTTACAGATAGAGGGAATCTGTAACCAAAGTAATTTTCCTTGCACTGTGGATGAGATGATATAAGATTAAATTCACATGGAAACTAACCAAAACTTTTGTTTTGAGGTCAGTCTCAGAATATAAGCACTTGTCACAGATTGGAGGTACTTCCACTCTCATGGAGAGACTGAATATGGCAGAAACCAAGAACTACTTCTTCATCTGCATTTGAGGTGGTTGGAAAAAAGTTTTATATTGAAATAGCAGTAAACCACCAACTATTTCTAAAGCCATTATAATTAAATGTTTTATTCAGTTTATTCACTTATTTAAAGATACTAATAAAACTTTAGAAGTAACAAGTTTTCTATGATAATATCACCTCAGACCCTGACAGTCCGTTACGTTAGGTTTTTACAGGTCTATAGTGAAGTGCTCTACAAGGAAAAGGTCTTACCTTTGCCATACATTTTCCCTTATTTTTGCAACTTTCAACAATGACAATTCTGCAATGATAAATAGGAAGTGTTCAGATGTCACCATAGGTATACTTTATTTGGTTTTGTATCTACATTTTGTTCATATAGTTCCATAATTTCTCACATGGATTTTAGCTTTAGATGTAAGATGGGAAACATACATAGACGGAAACAAATAGAATGCTAAAAAGTAAGGATGAGACTTTTTCATACCTATCTGACTAATTTTATTTAATTTCAGTAGGAAATAATTGTTCAAGTCTGGTACAAAATTTGTTGCTTAGTTACTAAGATATAGTATATATGCCTTGCAATCAGTCTTACTTGAGTAAGGGACAAGTCTTTGACTTTCTTATTATCAGAAACTTATTATTTCACAGAAACTTTTCTGTGAAATATTTTCCTGTGAGATTCTAAGAAGATCAGCATTATATGTTACTGATGAAGTAATACTGATATATTCCCTAGGCATTCTAGAATTGCAAATTACTGTTTCATGGACATAGACCTCTACTGGTATGGAGAAATAGGAACAGTAACCTGAGGTTTATACTGGGTTTCAAATAAGGCCAAGGAAAAGAAAATGTTTTTTAAAACTAGATCATCAGGATAATTATGTGGGTTAATAACTTAGGTTCTTTGGGCTATGAACAGTCTCCACTGCATCAAAAATGCTCTTCCTTCAAAAAAACCTGAAGTCATGGTAGTCTTTCTGGCCTTCCAATCAACTACATACACATTTAAAAAAAAAAAACAAAAAAAACAAAAAAACCAACACATAAAATAGAAAGAAAATAGAAAGAAAAAGGGAAGAAGAAAGAAGTTAAGGAATTGTTACGCAGCCAAATTTGCAAGCAAGAACATGATAATGTATAGGGACAGCAGGGACCTCAGGACAGTGCCATTTAAAACTGTACTAATCCTGACAAATGCTCATGCATTCAAACATCTCTGTTGCTTGCCTGGGGAAACTGTGGAGTCACAATGCAGGTTGTTCTTTCAATGTTCTGCCTATTGCAAAGATATTTCCTAATGCCCATCTTCAGTTCCCTTGTCACAAGATTCAACCATTACTTATTTTCTGTCTCTAATGGGCATGTAGGGCTGATCTGTCCTCTCTTTCGCAGATATGTTCCTCTCTTTGTTTTTTTTTGTTTGTTTTTTTTTTTTTTTTTGACTAAGTAATCACAATTCACTTACATATTAAATTCTCTAAATTTTAGTTTCTAGGCTTCCTATATTAGAAACAATAATTTAGGCAAGAAGATTCTCTCAGTACATTATGTCCCCTCTAAATAATCGAGAGATTCTTAGAATTCAACTCATCAATTGCATTAATGTTGACTCAAGAGAACAGGTACACAAGCATCATTTCCCTTTCCTCTCAACTCTTTTTGTTTTTAATATAGGCGTCCAGTATGGTGAGATGCTCCTTCCACATGTAGTTTAGGCACCTAGTTTGGAAGGTCTGAATTTTTCAGTTAGAACAGATGCCCATTTTCAGTCGATTTGACCAGAGGTGGAAACAACTCTAAACCAAAATGTGGACAGTGTAGCTGCCTGGAACATGGGTACACCACTTCACATGGGTTCATGTGCCAGACCTGATTCTATGAGTAAATATCTGCTTCCAATGAAGGTATGCTTGAGTGTATGAAGGCGTAACAAGATGGATGTTTTATTTGTACCTTGAGTCCATGCTGAGCTTTAAACATGTGATTTCCTTGTATCCCTGTGCTCACATATATATGTCTACATTGTCATTTTATCTACAGTAAAATAGAAAACTGTAAAAGATGGCTGGGTTGATTCGTCTTCAACTTCTCTGTTAAAGCTTGAAATCTTGTAGAGAGGGAGCTGTTTGACTTAAGTGAACTCTCAGTTATATTGCTTTGAGGCAATGTGTAGGGTGGATACCAGTTTGCTGAGTGCCTTCCTGACTGAACTGGGAAGGTGGTCTTGGGCATATGCCCAGTGAGGTCTTACTGCAGCACTTGAGTCATCTTAAGAAGTTAGCCCTTCTAAAACTTTGAAACCTGTTTTAGCAGGTTATGTTCTTAATTTCCACCTGAGGTTATTTATTTCTAAAAGTTGCAAGTGTATTTGCAAATTCTTAATTAAATCGAGGGAAATCAGATGCCTTAAATTTGAAACTTAGGGTGTTTTATATTTGTAAATCCCCTAAATGTCTTTCAATCTTTTGGTATCAGAATGTTTCTGGTCATCTGACTACAAGTTTATTGTTCTCCTAGTGACAATGGCAAAACTAGTAATTCAGTAGAGCTGGAGTAAACCATTATACAGCAATTGTCTCATTTCCCAGCAACCAGGAAATGCGTATTTCTTTCTGATGACATGTGATAAAGTTTATTTTCTTGCTTTAAGAAAGACACATTTTAAATATTTTTCTGTGTGTACATTGATATAAATAAAGATGTGATTCTATCATAAATTTCCTCTTTTACATTATGCCTCCTTGCCTTACACATCTTTTTCCTCTCCTACTGCAGTTCCTACAGGAAATAAATTTCCTCCCACAGTCGCCCACAATCCTTCTGTCCCACCAAACAATACAAACTCAATTACATCATTGCATTAATTAAATAGAAAAATAAATAAATAAATGCATACATACGAATTGCAACCTTTTGGTTTCAGTATATTCAGAATAGACTCCTGATGCCTAGTTTAGCAAGACCCATTTCCACACTATTTCATCATTCCAATGTTTTGGTCCCTTCCTCAGCACAAATACATCATGTGCAACCTACTGACGAGGACACTGGAAGACTGTGAGTAAACAAGGACTAGAACTAAGCTCCCAAATCCCAATTACTTTCAAATCAGTAGAAGATCTTTTGTTGTTAGCTCATGTGTTTGTATTGCACCTTTTTGCATTCAAATGAATTACAAATATGTTTGTTTTGCAGTACAGAGAAAGCCTGAAGACTTTCTACGGTATCTTCTACTGACTGCAAAAGAAAGAAAATCATCTTATTGGAAGGTAAACAAAGGCCAGAGACTGGCTTAAAGTATTATGCAATATTTTGTGGAATATTGAAACCACATCCTAGACTGGATTGGTGTCACTTACTTTCAACTGCCTAAACCCTACATGTTTAATTTAAGATTGTCATCTGGGCTCCTCCTTATAATTGATAGGTTCTCTGAAGGTGTGAAATGAGATTAATCTAGCTCTCAGGGACTTCAGAAAGTTTGTAATTGCTGTAGAGTAATTGTGTGTGGTAATTATTAAGAAGGGTCAGAAAAAAATCATATCTCTCTATACCCACCAGGGCTTTACAAGATGTGCTCAGTTGATGAATGAAGATTCACAATATAATCATATTATTCAGTTGATGAATGATGATTCACAAGATTTCACAACATGATCATCGTTATTTCTGCCATCCCATCCACTTTTATCTACTTGTTTCTAAAGACTACAACTCTTAGAGCAAACCTTGTCCTAGGTTGTGTATCATAGAGCACATGAAGTCCAAGACCTTGACTGGAGTCACTCTCATATCTCTGGTATATAACCCAGCAAAATAACTATATAAGTATCATAGATTTGGTAGATGGAAAGATTAGGTCTGTTATAAAACATCTAAAACTGCAGTGGTTAGAAATTTTGCAAGGAAACCTAAATTTTTAGCAGGCTTTGCTCTGTGTGGAGCCTCCACAGTGTAACACTGGAAAGCTAGTTAAATTGACAGTGAGTACTAAGGTGAGATGGAAAATTTTTAAAGTATAAGATTATTCCTAAACAGAAGGCAATTCTACAGTAAACTGTGAACAAGATAAAACTATCTGCTTATGCTACACAAATGTCATATTGTTGCATTTTTGACTGTTCAGATAAAAGAGAAAAAAATATCCCCTTCCTCACCCTTTCTATATAAAGAAGTGAAAACCACCCTAAAATCCTGGTCCACAGGAAAAATAAAATCTTGGTTCTGGCACCAAAACTGTCTTAATTATACTTTACACTTGACAACTATTTCTTTATAATCTAAACCTCTGCTCCAAATCCCATAAGCACAAGCACAAAAATGAAGCTGATTTAATGCACCAAGTGTGTTTTGTTCCCCAGCACAAGATGAATATAATTTAGTGTTCCTGGAGGTCAAAACCCACACGTTCTAGCAGACTTCTTGTAAATCTTTTAGATACGTTTAGGATGGCTGCTGTTATTTTTGTAACCTTCCTTTGAACCATAACTTCCTCATCAGGTTCTTCATATTCTACCTCAGAAACATAAAACTCCCCAAAGCCAAGCTATTTCTTTCAGCTCTTTTGCAGTACAAAGCAGCCATCCAACCATCCCTAGGGTCCTGCAATATTGTTACCTTTTGCATCAGTACTTCAGAAGACAGAGCTCATATCTTATAATTTTTCATATTTAAATTGACAGAATCTACCTGGAGGAGCCGCAGGCTGCAGATTATTTCAAATGAGGGCACAGGGGCACACACTGATTGGCTGACAGCTCAGTTGTAAGCCTCAAAATAAAGCCATGGTATCATAGCATACATTATATGGCTAATACAATGTGCAGAGAAGAAAGCTAAGCTTTAAAATAAGTTGAGAACTGAAGAATAGACTTTAACAAGAAGGTGAAAACCAGAAAGTCAAAAAGGGGCCTATTAAAGCTTTGTTGTAATTTTGGACATGACTAATATTTTTATGCTCTCTGTGAACATTTATGTGTTTTGGGTATTTATAAGGCTGAATAATAGCTGGATGAGCATTTTACAACTGTGAGCTATAAATTATCCATTTTCCTACTTTCTAGGAGTTTTGTGAACTTAAATTTATTAAAATTCATAAACTGTTTAAATACTGTAGTGCTGGAGGCCACAAGGTTGTTTCATTATAATTTCATATTGTGCAGAAATCTTCATTGTATTATTCACTCATAAACTAATGCTACTCTCTGGACAGAGCTAGTTTTATTTCTGTCTTTTTTTTTTACAAAAGATAATCATCATTTTTATCTAGTCTTAATCACTTCCCTCAGAAAAACAGCACCAGGAACATTAACCAGAACAAATTAAATAGGTCCACTACCCTGGCCCAGAACAAAATGCTCCTTCCAGCCACTCTAAAATCAAGTGATTGCTCTCTCTCTCTCTGCCTGTGTCTCTCTCCCTGAAACATGAACCCTTATCTCTGGGTTTCTTGGTATTGCTTCAACAGCCTAGATGGGACTGAACTCCCCTAGACTATTCATGCCATGTCTTCTGTCTTATGTTTGTTTTCTTGGAAGCTGAGATGTAGATTTGAACCTCCCCAGGTTCAGGCAGGTGAGTCTTCCACCCCTGTTTCTAGCTGAATAATCCAACACCAGGCTAATAAGCAAAAGATGTATGTTCTTTTCTTCCTGTGGTAATGTTCTGGGCAGAAGTGGTCTTTGCTGCCACCTTTACCTTTTGCTGCCACCTTTACCTTATGGCAAGCCACAGGTTTTGGGGTTTTACTACACACTTTCAGACCAGGTATACCAGACTGGATTCCCTGGGAGATTTGGGCGTCCTCATTTGTGCATCCCAAATGGCTTTAGGTAACTACTAGGTACCTAAATACTCATAAAACATTGATGACCCTGTCAGATAGAAAAGTAGTACTAGCTTTTAATTGTTTTAATAAGATCTCTAAGAAACATTTCAGTGCTTATGCACTGTCTCGTCCATTGACAGGTAGACTGGGTTTGTTTGAAAATTCAGCCTTTTTGTGGAAAGCTACACAGTAGGCAAGTGATTGCTGTTGTGATCTCACTCCAGCTTTTAAACACATCTGGAAACTCTGCTGTGGTTCCTACCTGAGCCCATTGCACAGAAATTCGATGAATACTTATTCTGCAATGGGGTTTTGTTTTGTTTAAGTTATTAACTGAAATCCAGAGCTTCTCCAGAGTTTCTACAAGAAACATTATTGTATTTTTCAGCAGAAATGACAAATGAGACTCACCTTTTTAATTTCAAGAAGTAGGAATGTGACTGTGATATTTTTAACATGCTGGGGTAGTAGAGTGGGGGCAGATTTGTCAAAGCTACTTATTTTACAGGGTGACATTTAGCATGAACAGGTTAGCTAATGGCTTGAATTTGTCTAAAAAGAGAAAACTTGAACTGTGACAATAAACATCCCAGCAGAGATAAAAGGAATGTTTAAAATTAGTTTCATTAAACTGCAATTATGACTTCTACTTTTGGCTTTCAGTAGCTTCAGGGAGATCTTTGTAGTGCCCACCCTCACTCCTCTTGGGGGAAAAAAAAAAAAGTAATTAGAAGGTCTAGTAGCCTAAAATGGGAAAAAGTAAAATCTTATAGTTACACAGCCCTGAATTTGCAACAGGTCTTGTAAATTTTAATTTGTCCTTATAAGTCAGTCCACAAAAACAATCTCAGACTGCATGAATCTGCAGAAAATTCATAAAACTAACTGTACCTCTGTGTACAAAAGTGATTTCAGTCATATGTGTAGCCCATAGCCCTTTCCTGGGCTGCCTTGGACCCAAACATATCCCTTATCATAATAATTTCTACCCCCAGATTACATTGCTTACCAAGAATAATCAAAGCAGATACATCTTTTGTTTCACAACTATATCAAATTCCTCTCTCCCAAAGCTGGTGAAACCAGTTACAAGTCTCACATCAATTCAGTGAGAAGGGGGAAATCTCCTATGACCATCTTCATGTTCAGTTTCTTGAATATTTTTTATTGTGATACTCATCCAGGCAAGTCTATATACAAAGCAAGATTAAAGTTTAAATGTCAAATATGTCTGGGATATAAAACTGAAAACAAACCATTAAGTTGCCAGAAAACTATGTTTGTTGATTGCTTAAATGCAAGACAATCAGGCCACATAGCTGTCTTCATGTTAATCCTGCTGAATCACAGGCAGTTCTCAGTACCTTTATAAACTCTGCACTTCAGCAAGTTTTACCTCAAATGAACTCATCTACAGCACAAAGAAAAGTCATCATAAACTCGCATTGTACTGCCTGCTGAAGAATGATTCAAATAACAGCTCAATCTGTTCTTAGCTGGAACAAATTGTTCAAAGAACTTGAAAAAAATTCTATGCACCATGAACACAGGGTGCACAGTTCCCCTATAAAGTGCCTGTCTCTGTGATTCACTACACTTATTTTACTTACATATAAATTATAAACTCCATATTATGCATCTAATCACCAGAGTTATGCCTCTTGAAGAACAATTTAAAGATATGTTTCCTCAGTTGTTTTCTAATACAAGTTCCTCTCAGATGCTGAGGCTGCAGGTAACGAATGGGAGATGACACACTATTCTGACTATAGGACCTCCTAAATAGATGCACATGGGGGTTTTTTTATGTGCCAGAGGTTGTTACTTTGTGTTTCAGATTATTACAGCTCCATTTGCAGTTTGCGATTAGAGAAAAGTGAGTTTAAAGTAGAAACACCTTGTGACTGAACAGTGGTGGCAATAGAAGTCTAAAGGTTTATTTGGATCATTACAGTACTTATCAAGTTATATCAAGACCTTACTGTACTGTTTAAGTTAGAACTGGAAGCAGCAAAGCAGAGATTAAACCTGAATGGCTGAATTGATAGAGGTTGATAAACAAATAAAAAGAAAGCCTTGGGAGCAAACCCAAGTCTTAGCAGGAAAGCAGCATACATAAGATTTCTTGGGAAGAAAGAAAGAACAGCTCAGTTCAGCAAGCAGGCATGACCAGACCTCAGTCAATAATACTTTTAAAATAATTTGTTTGTTTGTTTGTTTTTTTTTTTCTTTTTATTCTACAAATCAACTAGATTTCTGAATGTATTTTCCTTCAGAAGTTTGTGACAAACTGCCAGTGGATAGTGAATAAGTTCTCTACATATTTCTGGAGTTATACTACATTTATAGACATTGTAAACTCAAGATATTCTCTGAAAATTCTATAATAATGAGTTAAACTGGGGAATGTGAAGGCAGAAATTGATTTGTAAAAAACCTTCTTTTGTCAAGCTATTCAGGCAGACTTATACAAATGGGTGAGAATTCTTGAAAAAATCCAGGAGTGCCAAATATTATTTTCTCTAATTTCAAGTGACAACATGGTTTTTCAATCATACTCATCAAAAAGTCAAATAATTAACATATGGATAGAACAGGGCCCAGATAACAATCTTCAGGAATATTTTCATCAGGATAAAACCACCCAATTGTCAGTTATGTTAACAAGATTCCATTTTGTTTGATATGTGTTAACATAGACTATGACTTTGTTTTTTTAACAGTAGTTTCTACATACTGTAAGCAAACCTTACATATTGCGTTGCTTGGTAACTGATAAAAAAACCTCCAACAAGTTAAACAGAATTAGAAAGAACTGTCCAGTTATACACAAAAAATACTGCTTAAATTGTGTGAATTGAATACAAATCTAGCTCAGTTTTTTTTACAAACTATAACGCATCATTTTAATTTACCTATGCAGTTGGTTTAATCGAATTAGTGACAATTAAAATAAAATTAAAATAACTTTGTTCATCTATAACACTGAAATACAGACTTAAGTTTATTGTGGTTTTTAAATGCACTTCGTTTTTTAAAGACACCTTTTTGTCTCTAGCCAAATTTATCTCTTTATTTGTTTGGGTTTTTTTCTTTATTTGGAAAAAGAAGGAAAAAGTCTCTAGCGTGCCGAGGAAGGTTTTATGAAAGATCTAGAAAATTTCTAGAAAAGTTAAATTAAGAGAAACATATTGTCTGTGCCCTCACCTTTCTTTTGGACATGTAAACTCAAGTACAGGATATCCAAAGACTTAATCTCTTATTCTAAGGAAAACTGAACCAATAATTAGATCTGCAAATGAAATTCCATCAGAAATTGTCTTTTCATAGGAGGAAAAAAAAAAAAAGGAAGAAAAACAAACAAAGAGCAAACGACTTAGAAAACTGCAGATTTTGCCTTTTTTTTTTCCACAAAATAACTTCTCTAAAGACAAATGTACTCATTTTGAAACATTATGTTCCCACTTTCTGAAATTAATATTTTGACTTTTCAATTAGAATAATATTTTGTTGAGAGATTTATTAGTTTTTTTGTAAGATATGGAATTATCGCAAATAAATATAAAACCTCAGCTAAATACTGAACTGAATACTGAAAAACAATACTGAATACTGCAATAAAAATATTTTAAATATTTTCTTTGTGTAAAATCTTGCAATTTATTATAAATCAAGATCAAAACAAATTCCTGAATTACCACATCAAGTATTAACAAAAAAATTCCCCAAAACTAACTATAAAAAAAATTTAAAAAATTCTTCAGTATGAGGGTGGTGAGACTCTGTAATAGATTGTCCAGGGAAGATGTGAATGTCCACTCCCTGGAGGTGTTCAAGCTCAGGTTAGATGAGATCTTAAGCAACCTACTCTAGTTGAGAGGCATCCCTGCCCATGGTGGGGAGGCTGGATTAAATGAATAATAAGGTTCCTTCCAGCCTAAGCCATTCTATGATTCTATAAAAGATAGATGTCTGTTGAAATGCCTGCTCAAAACCCAACAGCTACTAAAGTTCCTAAAACTGTCATAACAACGGTGTGTTAGTTTACATAAACTGGTTTTGGTAGCAATAATCACACAATAAATTGAAGATATTTACAGAAAGCTTTTGCTCTAATATTAAATTCTAAACTTTAAATTGGTCAGTTCTGCCTTTAAACAAATATAAAGAGAGAAAAACAAATATATAGAGAGAAAACAAGGAAAGCATTTTTGTCAGATGTAAGTAGAAATATACTCATCAGATAACTAGGCAGCAACAGTCTTAATGCCATCTTGCTCTGTGGCTTTGGTCAAGGTCACCACTGCAGATGCAAACACTTTCTAAAAAAGAATTCATCTTTAACTCTGTTACGTTCAAATATTTGCATGCTTTGGTAGTGATGTGTCTATGTATGCATGTGCGTGAGTACTCTGTTGAAAATGTGTTTGATCTACTGTCTCTATATCAGCTGTGGGTTGTGATGAATCCCTTGCTGTGACTTCTTGACTATTCTGCCTCTATTTGGGATGTCAAACAGTCATTATACCCAAGCCAAACTCAAAGATTAAATGAGGCAATTTCATGGCGTAATTACTGTATTAATGCTACAGTCTTCTCAGGACAACCCAAAGGCTATTCATATTTAAAGATGTAAGTAATGAAGCTATTTGAACATTACTACTGCCAGCAGTGTGGGAGCAATGGAGTTATTGAATGCTGAATGCAATAACATAATGGCTCTGGGCAAGAGGAAGGCTTGTGACCTCTCTGCCTTCACAGTGTCACATATGTAGGAAAATCTACTCAAAGGGCTACTGATGCAAAAATGTAATTCTGGTGTATCTCTGTGAATGTCAATGCCATTTTGCTAATTTTTTATGGGTACGAACTCCAGTGTCACTGTTTTTGCAATTTCAGTGGAATCTTCAGTGTAGAGGACTCATTTGAGGGAGACAAATAACAGAGCTTTTTATTTGCTGTGACTAAGGATGAGGAAACAGGTTGTGATCCTACTAGCATGACCATAAACATACCCTCTAGTTTCAATAATAGTGTAATTTAGCCGGTTGGTATGAAAAATCTCATTGTAATCACTTTGTAAATAATAGATGTTTAGATTTCCTGCTTACGTGACACTTCAATTTCTTCCAGCTCCTTGTTGCCAAAAGCTGTCAGTTTCTCAAGAATAGGTGATGGTGCCCAGTGATGGCATCACACTTAAAAATCATGCACATGCCTCCATTGTTTTCAACAGAGATTTTATACTAGTTCTTATTTCTAGAAATACTGGGCAGGATTTCATTTCCATCTTGAAAAGCTATCTTTATAAAGGGAATCAACCTCTCTGATTTGACTTCAATATAAATTTTATACTGTTTCCTCGTGGGAAAATTTAGATTTTTTTTTTCCTACCAGTTTATTATTTATTTAGGGCAACATTTTCTTTCTGGGGAAATGATTCAGAGGTCAGTTGGAGCTGTGTGCAACCAAGTATAGAATTAGTTTCCTAATGCAAAATAATAATGGTTATTTTACTTTTCTTCCTTTAACTTTGAATGTTACCAGGTTAAAAAAGAGATCTCCTTTACCTCTTAAGTTCTCAGGACAAATATCTCACATTTCCTTAATGAATTCTTAGCTTTATTGGCATAACACCATTAAATAGAATAATAATTCAGAAAGAGATCTTCAGTTAAGAGATCTGTCTTTATATGTTTTCACTTGAACCAGTGTTACATTTCCCTTCTACTATTCACTTCTAGTGTATGTTTGTCTAGACATACCCAGAAAATGCTTATTGTTTGTATAGTAAAAGAAGTCCATTTTTCCAATAAATGAAAAAAAGAGGTGGAGGATAAAAAAAAATCACCTGGTAAAACTAACCATATATGCAGGTCACTCGAAGAAGATTTCTTCAGAGTAGAACCAAATCTCTCAGTTTAATTCTGCAGATGAATTCCTTGCGCAGTACTTAAATAGATAATAAAGGAAAGGAAAGGAAAGGAAAGGAAAGGAAAGGAAAGGAAAGGAAAGGAAGGAAGGAAGGAAGGAAGGAAGGAAGGAAGG
>JANHGN010005911.1:24681-41789 GCA_024605025.1 Megaceryle maxima | reverse complement strand
AGGAAAGGAAAGGAAAGGAAGGAAGGAAGGAAGGAAGGAAGGAAGGAAGGAAGGAAGGAAGGAAGGAAGGAAGGAAGTGAGCATGTTGCAAGACATAACAGATAAAACAAATGAAAACTTACACAACATTTGCCCTGTACATGTTCTAACAGACACTTGCTCTGTTTTATCATTTAAAGCTACAGATAAAACTAGAAAGCAGGAAAAAAAAATAAACAGATAAAAATTTGGCATTATTTAAGAAAGACAGATCCATACCAAAGGAATAAAGATCTTCATGTGAAGACTGAAAAGAAGACGATGACATGACTAGGCTGAACTTTCAACATACAGGTTCTGAAACCCAAATTCTAACCTACAAGCTAGAACAGCCAACTGGGCTCAGACCGCCAGCCTGGTTTTAGTTTCAGGATTATTTTCTGATTTTATGTAATGTAACATGCATAAGCAGTACACAGTCCAGTATTCAGTGCTAGATTTTGCTTCTTGGATGACAATAAGACCACCATACAGACTGTGCTTACTCTCTTGTCTCTGATGGTTTTATTTTTGCAGAAAAGTTGCCCAACCTCAAAAATAGGGAGTACGACATTCCACCAGGCCTGGGTTATAATATTAATAACTGGTGAATTTTTTTATAATGTGAAGAATACTTTGAAAACATTCAGACTGAGGAAGAAGCAGAATCTGGTTCTTCTCTTCTGAGGTCAGTATGCTAACTTTCAGTATTTTGTAATTATCAGCTACTATATTATATATAGAATCATAGAATCATCAAGGTTGGAAAAGACCTTTAAGATCAAGTCCAAACATTAACCCTACTCTATCAAGTCCATCACTAAGCCATATCCCAAGCAAAATATAATATCTTGTAATATATACATATTTCTTCAGCTAAAAAAAGTGATCATTTTGCCTATATAAATGCCCAGCTGAGGTGCATAATGACCAGTAGTTTCACCCTTCAAATCTCAACTTGTTAGGGCACTCATCTCAGCAATGCATTTACAGACCCAGACTTATGAATGAGACAACCTTTTAGATACATCAGTTTGATTATGTTTCTGGCTAATTGCATGTTCCTTTTTCAGGCTTTTAACTTGCTCTTCTCAGACCTACTTAGTCCTCAACTAAGTCAAGAAACTGAAAGATAATTAGTGGTGCAATTTAAAGCACAGCACTGCTGAGATATGTTGCTGGTGGGAACTCAGGTGTGTCCATGACAGAAAGACATCCTGGTATAACAAATATTACTAGCCCTCCTTGTTCCATGATATATTGTGTCTTACTTGCAGTGATGACGCGAACTGAAATAATTTGAAATATTTTGATCTGTTCTTAAAAGCAATATTGTTACCAGAATGTTTTGTGGTGCCTGGCAGGCAGGGCTAAAAGCCGTATTAGCAGCAAGTATATTCACTCAGCCCTATAACAATCTAGACGTTTATCTGTCTGGGACTGAAAACAGAATAGGGTATTTATTATTTTTCAGTATTCCTTAATATTGTTCTTTAGAATTTATTAGATTAAATTCTTTATAGTTTTACAAAGTTTAATCATATCCTATCATATTCCTCACATGTAATTGTTGGGGTTTTTTTTAAATTCTTAGAAGCATTTGTGTGATGGTTTTTGTTAATAAAAGGAAAATGCTTATTAGCTTCATTTGATGCTGACTAAATTAATTTTCAGTTCTACAAAGCTTTATTTTAACATTTACTGACCAAGCATATTTTGGAGGAATTCTGCTGCTTTAACCTATTATTTCCTTCATGGATCTCAGATGATACAGATCTGTATGCTGACTGGTGTTTAGTCAGCTGAACCTGCCCTGGTGTGGTGCAGATCTACATGGAGAACACAAAATCTATGCTCAGTTTCTGAACTGTGGTTGCATGGGTCAAGATATCCTTTGCATTTCCAGATACAGCATGTCTCTCCCAGCTTGATTTCTGTGCTGTGCCACCTAGTGAAGCTGTGCTCTGATCTCTAGCATCTCTGGTGAGGCAAGCATTAGGAAGCAGACTGATGGTGCTGATGGGTATCACCCTGTCATCTGTCTCCCAGCCTATGTGCTTGATGGTGGCTGGGACAGAGGGAAAGAGTTCTATCTTCCATCTGTGTAAATGTGACGTTTCTGAGAGATTTTTGTGTCTTCTGTTCTCGTGTTCAATGTAGATGTCTCATACAAATTCATGATACTTTTTGCAGCATCAATAGTAAGATAAATGAAAACACTTTTCAAGAAATAGTGGGTTTTTTCCTCATTATCAAACTCATGTCAGAAGAAAGGCTGAAGGGTGGCATTTTTAGAGACCAACTCATTGCATAGGGAAATATTTCAAGAGATATTAGATGAACATCATTCCTTTCTAGTGATTACAGAAGAAGCCTAGAGTGATCAGTCCAAACCTAGAGACATTACTTTTAATTACTTTAGTTAGGGCAGATGAATCTTATACTTGTATAAAGCAAATATAGAATCATAGAACCATAGATAGAACCATAGAATCATAGAATCATTAAGGTTGGAAAAGACCTCTAAGATCATCAAGTCCAAGCTTCTATCCAACACCTCCATGATGACTAGACCATGTCCTGAAGCACTACATCCACCTGTTTTTTTGAATACCTCCAGGGAAGGTGACTCCACCACCTCCCTGGGCAGCCTGTTCCAATGTTTAGCTACTCTTTCAGTAAAGAAATGCTTCATAGTATCTAATCTGAACTTCTCCTGGCACAACCTGTGGATGTTTCCTCTTCTATAATTAGATACTAGGGAGAAGAGCCCAACACCAACCTCACTACAGCCTCCTTTTAGGCAGCTGTAGAGAGCAATAAGGTCTCATCTCAGCCTCCTCTTCTCCAGACTAAACAATCCCAGCTCCCTCAGCCACTCCTCATAAGACATGTTCTCCAACCCCCTCACCAGCTTCATTGCCCTCCTCTGGACCCACTCCAGCACCTCAATGTCTTTCTTATACTGTGGTGTCCAAAACTGCACACAGCATGTGAGATGGGGTCTCACCAGCCCTGAGTTCAGGGGCACAATCTCTTTGTCCTACTGGCCATTCCATTTCTGATACAGACCACGATGCTGGTGGCCTTCTTGGCCACCTGGGCACACTGCTGGCTCATGTTCTCACGGCTGTCAACCAGCACCCCGAGGTCCTTTTCTGACAGGCAACTTTTCCAGCCACTCATCCCCAAGCCTGTAGTGTTGTCTGAGGTTGTTGCAACCGAAGTGCAGGACCCAGCATTTGGCCTTATTAAACCTCACACAACTGACTTCAACCCATTGATCCAACCTATCCAGATCTCTCTGTAGAGCCTTCCTAGCCTCAAACAGATAAACACTTCCTCTTAATTTCATGTTGTCTGCAAACTTACTCAGGGTACACTCAATAATAAAGATGATAAAGACGTTAAATAAGACTAACCCCAGTGCTGAGCCCTGGGGAACACCACTTGTGACCAATTGCCAACTGTGTTTAACTCTGTTTACCACAAGTCTCTGGGCCTAGCCATAAAGACAATTTTAACACAGCAAAGAGTACACAGTATATATCACACAAATATTGCACAGATATTTAACTACTTCACTGGGGTGAAAAGCAGCCTTGAAGCAACTTACAGGAGCTTATATTGTCCAACAAAAAAAAAAAGTTTACTTTTCAAATATTGTGATCTAACTACATATTGTGATCTACAAGGACTAGTTTTTAAATGGAATTTGCAAGATGTTACTACAACAGTTAAATTGATACAGCTCATAGCTTCTCTCTCTGACTGTCAAAGGTCTGAACTAATAATGTTTCAGAAGGCTAAAACAGAGACTAACTCCTGGACATGTTAGTGAAAGACACTGCATGCTACCATGCTTGGGAGAAGCCAGTGTTACCACCACTCTTGTTGATGCACTTAACTGCAAACATCACTGGTCTTAAAATGCAAAGACCTTCATCAACTTGTGGATTCTGACATAGTCATGGGAACATTAAAGCAAGGCTGTCAGGCTTCAGCACTCCAGATGTGCTAGAACAAATGCATGGATAACAGGGAAAGGGCACACACATGTCAGGTAACTCTAAGGCACAATGCTCCTTTGTCAGCACAGCTCTGTTTGCATTCACACTGAAGGGACACTTACAGGCAACTCAATTGTGGAAGGAAATTAATCTTTCTTAGAGCTATGGAAGTTTCAGACTTTTCCCTAATAGTCACACCCAGAATAATTTACCTTCATGTCAAACCAAATGTTGTTCTGTTAATTGCGAAGTAAAGCAGAATTTGTGGGATTGCCTGCAGAATGAACAATAGCATCAGAATAGGACTTTCAAATGTTAAACTAAATTAACAGTCTTTCCAGGACGTGATTTTTCACTGCAAGGATTTTTAAGATTATGTTTCAGTGAGATATTAAAGTGGCTTGAAGAAAAACAAGCTAGTGGCTTTGAAATAACTTAATCTTTGCATTTATGTTTTCCTAGCATGTAAGTTAGGACTGCAAAGTCAGCTCCCTAGTTTCACATGTCAGTTTTTAGAACTTCTTGTTACAGATCCAGCAAGAACTGCTCATAATTTTTGGTTGTAAAACTATGTGCTACTAATGTTTCTTAGCTGCGACCATCAGCTCACATTTACTAGGGGTAATGGTGATTTTGTCATGTCAGGACACTGAGAAAATGACAAGTGATATTCGATCTTCCCCATTTATATCTGTGAAAATAACTTGAAGCTGGTACATGCTTTCCTTTTAACTCAAAGGAACTAGCAAAAAGGCCTGCTATGATTGATCTGCAACTGGTGCTTTTTCTGTCTTCTCCTAGGACCTACCTCCACTTTGAATAACAAATTCGCATGGTTGGGTCCTTTATATAGCAAATATTTTGTAAGACATGTGTAATGTCTTTATATATGTTCCACATATGTATCTCATTAGAATTTATTAGACTTATCAGTCTTAACAAGATTTCATAAAAAAGCTGAAACAAGCACCTCTGAACACGAAGCAAGCACAGTGTTTGATTTCTCAAGTGCTCCTGGTTCATTTTGTTTGCATGGGGGGAAAAAATAGTGTTGACCAAATCACATCTTTGAGATCTAACTTTCCATGAAAAGCAATGGCATGGCACCTGATTTATTACTTTTCAGTAAAGGCACTATACATACCAATATTAACCCCAAATGTTGCAAAATCGGATATTAGGTCTCACATCTTGAGCAACCCAAAAATTGTTCAACTTATTTTAAAAAGAAGTTATGAAGTTCAGAGTTTGTGCTCTTTGTCTTCTATCTGAGGTTCCAAGGTCCCCATTAGTCATATTTTCACAACCATACTGACCAGGAGAGGAGATAATCTCTTAGGCATATGATATGTGTGCTCAGAGTCATGTGGTGGGGGATCAGTTGTGCCTTCCCCTTCATTCACACGTCCCCAACAACACATATATTGCCACTGAAGCTAGTTCTGACTAAAAATATACTTTATTTTAATGAATGAAAGCTCTGATTGTCCTAAAATAACATGAATTCCCATCAGGATCAGGGCACCATTGTGCTAAGTGCTGTACAAACACAAGGAGATAATGGACCTGATTCATCCCTGAATTACTCTGGTTTCCATGGATTTACAGCTGTGCAAGTCAAAGGCAAATGTGATAATGAGCATGCTTCACAAATGCACAGCTTAGGGCAAGTTTCCTTCTGGTTTAAATCCTTTGAAATTCATGGAATTACGGCAACAGATGACTGAATGTATACTTTAAGGCTACATCTACAGGACCAGAGCAGCCACAGCCTGGCAAAAGTGAGGAGACGTGGCTGCCCAGCTATGCAGCTCCTGCCAAACACCACTCAGAGCATGTGGGCAGCACCTGGCAGCACCAAGGCAGCTGCTGCAGCTCCCCTTAAACAATCTAGGCTTGGTTTGTCACAGTTTTGGGATCTGTTGCTGATGTTTACCCTTCTGCTTTTTTGGCACCTGCCTGCAGCCTAGTAATCACTGGCAGGTTCTTAGCCTGACTCACTCTCATGGTTTTTGCCTTTCTCAAACATCACGTCTCACCCAAGCGCAGTCAGATCACCATGTAACATAGGTTTACAGGTCACTTAAGCAGCAAAGACCTGACATTGTATCCGGTGATGTTAAATAGTAACTCCCATTTCAACATCTATTTGTGCAGTTACTTTTACTCACTTTTCCACCTCTTCTCTCTTAAACCACCTCCCTACATTGTTTGGCCAAATATTACCCATGGAATGAGTTTGTCAAGCTTAGTCTGCTGGAGGTTTCTTTAACAGTTTCACACAGGCAATCCTATATTTTTAACCATCACATGAACAGATAATGGAAAGACGCGTTTCATGCACTAGAAAAAGTGCCCAAACAGTCCATGGCACTGTTGATTTTAAGGCACAGGAAGCAGAGAAAAAGCAAAGTCCTAAATCTGATTTTATTTTGACAAATCAGTCGTTAGTATTACATTTCAGAGTAAGGATGTCTGCAAGCAATTTAGAATGCATTTTTAGACAGGCTTACTAGCAAAATCACAACCTTTTTGACAACTAGTACTATTTAAATGCTTTGAAAGAATTCAATACTTGGAAAAATACCCTACGCTCACTCCTAAACTCATATCTCTACCAGTAATCCCCCAGAATTAACTGTCACTTCTTGTTTGCCCTACTAATGTGTTTCCTGTTAGTGTAATTTTTTCTTGGTTGTTGGTGGTCACAGAAAAATCTGACATACTTGGTGGAGCTGTGCAAATTAAGGGTTTGCTTCATAAATTTTCTGAAATAAGAAATAGGAGTAATGAGGAAGAAAAGATTTAGGATTTTAGTTCAGATTGAAATAGGACACCTTTTTTTTTTTTTCCCCTGTCAAAATGAAAAAAAAAAAATTACTGCAGTCAATTTGAAGCATTCTGTTTGGTTCAAACTCTTTTGCTTTGCTATATTATTAATTTAAAAATATTTTTCTAACAGTACTTTGAAATAAAGATTCCATCTTTAAACATTTTTAGTTCCTCTCTCTTTTTTTTAAATACTAGATTATTTAAATTGAGCATATAAATACCAAATACATCTTTCAACAAACTGATTCTTGTTGAAAAACTCTGGGCCTGACTACATACTTGTCATACACGTGGTCTGTTTTACCAGCTTATAATTGTAAGAATGGTCCCAAACAGTATGACCCTCTTAGTATAGCTTACTGCTCAGTCCAAAGTCCAAGTACCAAGTCATGGTTTTGAACACAATTTTCACAGTCAGTGCTTTACAACAGATTCAGCTGCTGATAATTTAGGACCTTTTCATGGTACTTGAATTTAATGGACCCATACTGAAACAGTATACTCTCTTTAACTTCTTTGTTCAAAGTGTTCATAAAAACTGTATGTAATAATGATGAATGAAACAAACGCTTGCTTCTTATAACTCTCTAGTCTGAATCAAGGTAGCTATGCCAACAGGTATAAGGCTAAAGACATGCATGCTTTTGACATGTTAGATATCTTTTATAGATTTCTGCAGTTCTACTAAAGTTAGTAATTGCCTATTTATATAATCAGTTTCACTGAAACAGTGTAAACTCCTGTGTAGATGCTTTCATTTTTGTAACCTCAGAATTGTTTCTAATTGATTTATTCCAAACCAAAGAGATTTGGTTTAGAGGAAAATAAGAGGTCATTCAGCTAAATTAGCCTACGGGTCATAGATTTCATGAAAATTGATCTACCCCTGGCTTAAACAAGCTTCCACATTTTTTAAATATTTATGGATAGAATGAAATTATTTGCATTTACATCACAGTAAAATTCCTTTAAAATGAATTAGACTAGCACACTTTATCAGAACAAAGCAGTTTGAAATGGGCTGTATCTAGATCATCACATGACTGCACTTCTCAAGAGAAGACTGCAAAATCAAATAAATTAAATAATTCTGCAAAGGCCCAAAACATTAATACTGAATTTGCCACAGAACTCAGGCTGAGGTAGTAGAATGTGGGTTTTTCCATGTATCCCCTATTAACAGGATTTTTTTTTTTCTGGTTATACACACAGAACTAGAGAACCTATGTAGAGAAGATCCACCTAGTCTATCAGTCTGGGTAGGTCGGCCTTTGCTAAGCACTTTCCTCATTCATTTTGCACAATCAACAAAAAGGAGTATCTGAACTTGATTTTCTTTGTATACTTAGGATCAGCTTTATACCCAATATAGAGTTACTGCAACTGAGGGAGCAGCAATCTTGTCTTTTAATTAAATTGTCTAAAATAAAGCTATCCTTCTTAGGAGAGTAGAGGAAGATGTCTAGAAGACAGGCAAAATAAGGCAACAAAACTCCGTTTTTAATTGAAAATAAACCTCAGCTAAATTAGGGCATCACCTTAGGTGGTTTGATACATGTGCATTACTGATTTCAGTGCTTCCTGGCTATTCCCCATGGAGAAATGATGCAAGTGAAGGTGAAGCCACTAGCAGAAGAATCCTCCTACCCATGAAAATCATTTGTGAAAGGCCAAGATGCACCACTCTAATTGTGTGGGGAGTTTTTTAAGAGATTAATTTGTCCTGTAGGTCCAGATCTAGCAGAGTAAGGTTGTTGTTTGTTCATTTGTTTGTTTGTTTGTTTTCCCCTTTATTTCTAAATTTGGCTTTATTTTTCTCAGACATTCTACATGTACAATAGCAGGACAACATATTACTTACTTTGCTTACATATGGGCAACTGGCACTGGCTGCCCACATGATTAAGTTCTCCAGCTTTGAAACAGAAATAGTAGTGTAAAAACTTGCTCATGAGAGTAATTTTGTGTACCAGAGTACTCCTATTAAGTACAAAATATGATCACTTAAATGCAGAAAATGAAGCTGCTTAACAGTATTGTATGTTCTTTTACAATTTCGACATCTAAGGACAAAACCCAATAGATCTTTCATGGTCTGTAACAAATTGTGTAATACATATTTTACACTTCCTTATGTATTTCTGAATTTATTAAAATTAGCTGTTATTTGCTAATGTGTTGTGAAATGAATTATCCTTTCATGACAGCCATGTAGAGTAGGTCTACAGTAGATGCTTGCATAAGAGAAGAATAGGTCTTTCTTAAAGGATGTGTTTATCCTAACAAAAATATCTATATTCCTTTTTCTGTCAGGTACCTAATTAACAAAAACCAGATCCTCTATTGAGCACAATGTATCTTACTGAAGTCTAATCTTCCTAGTTTTATGTTATAAATAATATAAGATTGTAAACAGTAAAAATTAGGTGTTGAACTCTATGCAAATAAGCCAAATATTTTGTTAGTTTGTATCTATATATCTAGTCTCTTCTCCCATTTGTACAAATGTATGTTGTATTCATGGATGAAAAACATTAGCCATTTTAGCAAACACAGAAGGAGAGGTTCTGTTTTTTCTTAGGCAATATAAATCAGGAGTAAAGCTAGAGAGTCCCAACAGGCCCAGACAGGAAGAACCGAGAATGTAAATCATCATTCAATAACTGAAAAGGACCAAAAGGTTAGTTTGACATAAGCAGAGATGATTGAATTAATTTTGCCATTTACAAGTTAATCGATGTAATCAATGTAAATCATTATCTTCCCGTAGAGTCACTGGAGCAAAACAGACACCTTCTGAAGGCACCTTATCTTACTATCTCCCTTCATTGACTCTAGGAATGAGGATGAATAATTTAATCTAGATAACAAAATCACATGTAGCTAAATTTAGATCAGATCAGTTGCACATTTTGCTCCTTCCCTGTAAGATGCTGAGTGCATGATTCAAGCACTGATTTCAGTGACCTGCTCTGCTCTCCTGTATGACTGCACCCATCTTCAACCAATGATACCTTTGTTACATATACAGTTTCAGTCTGATTCACACTACCTTTTAGGGACACCTGAAGCACTGCACAACTAAGAATTTGCCACATCCTTAGGCCTCCAATGGTGAAATTATTCTCACTGTTACATGCCATTCTCTCCACGTCGTCCCATGTCCTGGTCCCCCGTCCCGTCCCCCCACACCGCCCCCCTGAGCAAACCCAAACACCTCTTTAATTTGAACTTTTTAGTTCAGTAGGAGTACTGAGCGCATTCAACCTCACAGAAACTGGCCCTTTGAGACTTGCTGACGATTTCTCTCTTTCAGGAAACTTCATTATGAATTTAACGTTCTTTAGAGCTGACAGCTTCCTATATCCCACCATGCATGCTTAAGTACATACTTTAATATCTCCACAAGTGTCCTCATTCTGCAATCTGATTCAGGCTTTCTCAGCTGAGTAAAGAAACTTTTCTCAGTAAAGAAACTTACTGCTGGCAAAGTGAAACCGTAGTACCAACAAAAATAATGAGGGTTGCTATTGTCCTTAAAGTTCTTAATTTCATCTATAGTTCCTTCAATTTTTTTATTTCTTTGGGATTACTGTTCTATCCAGTATCATTCTCTGTAATTCTTACTTAACTGAAATTTAAAAAAATCTATTAAAATGATGTCTAGGGATGAATCTTACTGAAGTATATAATTGTTATGGAAAGATAAAGACAAATTAGTTAAATATGAGTAATTAACACAGACTATTTGATAACTCATTCTCATGTCCTGAAACCTCTCTTAGAATTCCATGTTCAAGAATGGACATTCCTTTCCTATGGAAAGGATGTGAACAGTGAAACTCCTTGAATGTAGGAGCCCAGTTAATTGTGTAGCAAGTGGGGATGAGGTTCAAAGCATTTTATTGTCTTCCTTCATTTTTAGATTATTTAGTTAAAAAAACTGAGCTTAATTTTTTAGGTATTTCTATATAACTGGTTCTCTAGACAGTATCAAAATGCCTTCAGTTTTTCCATAGCTACCTCTTATAACCTCATAGATACAGCACTGATCATCCTGCAATACAAAATCCAATTACATCAGAAAGCCAAAGGGCAAAAAAGGAAACACAATGCAAAATGAAGAAAAATCCTTAAAAATAACAAAAGCAAATAAAATTAAAACTAGCAATGCTGAAGCAGTTCTCCACTTGTTATAAGACACATGCATCTTCCATTTGACAATTTGCCAACTCATTTTGTTAATGAGAATTAGAACTGAGACTACTCTCAATGTTAGTGCTAAAGTATTTCAAATACCCCAAGATGGATTTTCAGGTGTGGAGCAGCATTATAACCTCTGAGAGACCGAAGATGCCTGTAGACTTCAGGTAAAACTCTTAAATGGGCTATCTCAAGTAATACTAGAAGTTTTCACAGCTCATTTTACACAGTTGCTCAAATTGGAGTGTGTTTTAATAATTGTAATGGGAAGCAGGATATGGCTCATAGCTCTGATTTTGATTTGACATTTGGTGCAAATGCATCTGAAACTACTTACCCAAAGCTAAAAAATAAGCTGATGCCAGAGGAGAAAACATGCATCAAATCTTAGTCCCATCACACTACTAAAACACTATTTTTAAAAGACATTACACAAGACTATTTTGCCACTACCTCAGAAGATAGACTAAACATTTTTAATTGTTTTAAGCTAGGAGTTTTCACATTGTGTTTTGCAGTGGATTGCTTCTGTCATGGAGGAGAGCTCATACTCACCAGTGAAAAGGAAGCCAACTGTGTGATTAAGAAACACCTCTGATTTGTTTTACAGCTAAAACAAACTAGTGACTCTTACTGCAATGTAGCATGTCCATCATGATCAGTGAACTTAAAGTGACTCATGTTATTTGTAAAGGAGTTTCAAACCTCTTGTTCTGCCCCTGACCCTCATTCTAATGTTAATACCACCATGATTTTACAGTTTTTTCTCTCCTATGAGGAAAGATGAGAGTTTTCCCTTTCTACTGCTTCTCACCAGGTAGAAACTGAATCAAAACCAAACCTTAAAGACTCATACTCTGATTAGTTATTAAATAAATCGAAGGAGGTTCAGAAATGCTACATTTAAGGGATATGAAATCATCTTTAGTTTTTTATTTAATTAAACCTTTTTTTTTTTTTCTTAAATAATGGAAGGTGAGTATGGTCATGTGCTTATAGTAAAGCAATCATGCAACAGTAGAGGAGAGTATTACTGAATGTTCTTTATCCTTGGCTCATATCACTATCTTCAAAAGAAATCATTCCCTACCTTTCACATCTCCCTGCAGAATATTTGTTTGCATTAATTAAACAGAGCAACATTTATTTACCTCAGCTGATGATTTGTTGCAAATAATAATAACAAAATAATCAGGCCATCAATATTTTTAGCTTTACAAAATAACACCAGAGAGAATGTCTATTCTGAAGCCATTACTGCACCTGTGGCAAAGGGAGTTATACCTAAAATGCACTAGCTACTGTGGATGTAGCAAGCTATGTCACTGCAGTAGCACACCGTTCAGATAGGTTGCAAAAATAATTATTTAATGTTAATGCAATGAACCCAGACTACACCCCATGTTTCTGTAGCTGCTCAGTAATGATTAGCTAGGTGGCTTAAAACTTAGTAACAATACAAGAGTCTGCATGAATCTCATGGCAGAGGACCCAAGAACTGTTCAGACACTCATGAACTTTCTTTAAAGTAGGAAATCTTGGAATCTGTCGTAAATCCAATGGCTATTACTGAAGGAACAATGAAGTTCCTAGGCAATCCATCTCTGTAAAACAATTAAAGTCAAACAGAGGAAGTCACTTTCATGTAAGCTGTAATTCTTATTACCCACGTGTAATTTACATCTGGGTCAAGAGCATCTAGGAGCCACAATTGTATTCTTGCTTTCACTGCACCCTGCAAGGTATTGTTATAGGTCTTCTGGGTGTTCTCAAAAGCAATTTTTAGGGTGACTGGGCATTAGGGATCATGGTTTATGGTTAGATTAATGAATAGACCTGCAGGGTTCCAGTTTGCAATGCCCTATCTCTGCTGGAATTTATAGCTCTGAATTAGGCAGCAGGGCTGCCTAACCTAATGCATGAGGTAATACAGAGGTGTGAAGGATGGAGCTCACAGTCTATGCAGTCTAGAGCATGACAGTCCAGAGACTGGGTTAAAGCAACTGTTCCACTTTCCTGATATGACATGAATATGACAAGAGGATGCCTTTAACTCCTCTGTCTACACAGCCTGTAGTGTCTTGCTACACATGAAATCAGGACTTCTATGATAGAAATATGGTAGATTTGTGTGTGTTCATATGCACTATGACATTCCTGGCTATGTCAAGTCAGCATAATGTTTTTACCTGGAGCTTGCCTTAAACTCATGCCTTAAAACAGCTTGAAGTGAAGTGAATCTGGGCACCCATTGGGACACTTGAGGTACAGAGTATATTCAGTCCTCAGAGGCAGCATGCTGAACAGGGGAAACACCATAAACACCATAAAAAGAGTCTGAGTTTCTGTACAAGAGAATTCGGCACTTTGTTTGGGGGAGGGCGAAATGGAGGAAGACAGCTCTGTCTACACTAGTTGTGCAGATGTCTGTCAGCTTCTGATGCTAATTTGGGAAGGAATTCCTAGTAAACCTGTGGATCAGGAATTTAAACCCACATCTGGTATCTATGTGGAGATACCTTTACCCTGGGCTTTAGGATGTTCTGAAAATATCAGCACTTTGGCCAATTTCCCCACCTTTCCCCCATTTTATATAAAGTATTTAAGGATCCATTTAGAACAGAATGTAATACTTTGGCTTATGTCCACTAAATGTGTTAAGAGTAATTTTTCATTCTTCCATTAAAGAAATGTGATTGCTTTGATCTTTAAGAAGGGGTACATAGAGTATGTAGGTAATATTTTGTATTTGGCACTGATATGATGGCTGCTGAAATACTGTTTCAGTTCTACTTCATGAATAATATAGAGATTCGGGATTTTCCCTGTTGATTAGTTTAAGGGAGGATTCAAAGAATAATGAAAGAATTAGGAAAAATACCACATAATAAGGAGCTTAACCTGCTTTGTGTATCTGACAGAAGACAGAGAGGACCTGAAGTACCTGCTTAAAGGATAAAAATCGTTCATAGCATTCTCCAATCTAACAGATGCAAGGCCTGGAAGCTGAAGCTTGAACAAATCTAAAATTAAAATGCCCTCTTCTCACTTTAAGGGTACGGAAAAAGAATTGCAGAGAGAAACAATGGTTTCTAAACCATTGGAAATTTTAAAAGAAGGATTATGCCAAAGACAATGGTCTACTGGGTTTGAGCTAGAAATTAGTTTCTCAGTCCTATAGCTTCTGCAGAGTGCTACACTAGGTGCTGTGTAGGGCCTCTTTTGAACCTCATAACTGAATGAAGTGTTATCCTGGCTAGCACCATTTAATCTGACAGAGTTGAAGTAAGGAATAATCTGGTTTAAGAAGCAGGAAATAAAGATTAGTTAAAACGAAAATAAAATAGGAAAATAAACTAAAATAACTACAGAAGAGAATAATGAAAGCATTCTTTTCTTCTTGGTTGTCTGAACTCCTGCTTATCAAGGAACAATTGCGATTTACTGTAGATCTGGCAGATAGGTTCAGTAGCTATGAAAAATTACCTAGGTCAATTTGATCTGGTTCCTTAAGAAAAGGTAGAAGTCACCCCTGAAAAGCTCCCCAGGAAGACATAGAACTAACTAGACTCAATGCCCAAATTCTCCTTTCACCTTGGCCACTGAGCACTGTAGCAGACTGACATAGCCCTTCAGGACCAGAAAACAGGTATTCAGAAACTGCTGGATGTGTCCTGCTTTGAGGAAAAATTAATCCCTTCTCTACATCTAAGATTTGGGCTTTTCATTTTTTGTCACTGCTCAGTGTGTAATCATTATTGCATATTACTAAATAGTCTACCTTATATTTAACTATGATTGTACTTCAGTACATTGGGATTTCAACTGAGAAGTAGCCCTCCATTTTTGTGAACTATAAAGACTGAATTTTGCCCTGAGAAAACTGAGTTAAATATACCTCAACAAGAAAGTTAGTCTGGCCTTCTTTGCATAAAGAAGTTATGATTGCTCATTCGATTTTGTGATTTACTGTTAGTCTAACAACTTCAGCATATTTTGTTAGAAGGACCTTCTGGAGATCATTGAGCCCTGATCAAAGCAAGACCACCTACAGCAGGTTGGTTGTGACCTTGCTCAATCATGTTTAGAGTATCTCCAAGGACGGAGCCTGCATATTCTTTCTGGACAATCCATTCCAGTGTTTAACTACCCTCAAGGGAAAAAAATAAGACAAAACAACCCACAGAAAAACCCACAAGTCCTTTCCTTGTGATTACTGTACTTATTCACCAGAACAAGCAAAACCAAGTGGAGGTTAGGAGGGAGCTTTCATCCTTGTATCAGGATGGAGCTAGATGATGTTCCATAGCATAAGAATAAAAGGTAGTTGATCTTGAAACCATACTTCATGTTTTGAATAAAAAAATCCTAGCTTTGGGTTACTTGGTGCCAGTGTGATAAGTGTTTGCAATACTTGCTATATTTTTCGCTAAAAGTTTACATATGGATTCTGTAAGATAGACTACTTTATTACTGGGGATTTCCTTTCACCCTGAAAAATAAGCTGCTTCTGCAAATGCCACAACTGTTTGTTGTTTGTTTTATTTTAGTAATAAAGAGCCCCAGATAGCTGTTCAGCATAATAAAAAACCTCAGCCAGAAATTAAATTAAATCATAGAAACACCTAGGTTGGAAAAGACCTTTAAGATCATTGAGTCCAACCATTAACCCTACTCTACCAAGTCCACCACTAAACCATATCCCCAAGCACCACATCTATACATCTTTTAAATACATCCAGAGATGGTGAATCAACCACCTTCTGGGCAGCCTGTTCCAGTGCTTGACAACCCTTTTAGTGAAAAAATTTTTCCTCATGTCCAGATAGTTTTAGCTATCTCATAGCCAAAATTAAATAGCCAAATTTAATAGCTAAACTAAAGCACAAGCAGGTGGACATACAAGAAGTAATTTATTCATAATAGGTTAATATCTGAGACTGAGACAGATGAAAGTCACCATCCTATTCTAGCCAAACCTGGTGACCATGAAGGACTCTCAGAAGTGCCTCATAGACATCACCTCTGAAATTCAGTCCTCTGCTCCTGAACTGACATAATTTCTGCTAGTAAAAGGATAAAGTAGTGGAAGCAGTGCAATTGCAATTGAGACAGACTAGGACATTGATTTGGTTTTCATATTGCATACTTATAATAGGAATTTTATTGAGGTTTGATAATTACCAGAGTGTTTTACTGTAATGTCTATTCAGTGGGTGGTTACTAATGCTGGCATAGTATCCCAACACACATTTGCATTTCATAAAAATGCAAATAAATAAATAGGATGTCTCTTGAGATCTGCTTTGACTTCCTTAAAAGCTCTGGCTTAGAAAAAGAGATAATAAGGAAGTGTGAAAATTTAGCACTAAGGTCTTGATTTTGCCATAATTTCCATGACTGCACCAGCTGTTCCAGTTAGCAAGAACTACACCCTGGAGAACAGGAGCAGGATGGGAATTAATGGAACACTGCTGCTTTGCACTAACCAAGGAGCCTGTCTGATGTGCCTAGCACACTAATGGCACTACATACATAAATAATGACAATACCATCTCCTCAGGGGAGGGGGGTGGTATGATTAAGGGTGAAATCCTGGTCTTTTACATCCAGTGTCAGACTTTTCCTTGACATCAGCCAGGCCTGAATTTCACCATAGCAGGATTTATTTACGTGCATTTTCTCCTCAGTAACTTTGTGATATTCTGGGAAAGCATCCTTGATAGAACAGTGAACATTTAAATAGACCTATTGATTTAATGCTCCAGTTTGCCACAGGGAATGTAATTTTAAAGGCATCTCTGTGACTTTAAATTCCAGTAGCATATTTCAACAGGTTTCAAGGGGCTGAAAGCAAAATTTCCAAGGAGAAACATCATCCTCCACTATGGGAGTCTCTAGGTTAAACACAGTGTGAACATGTAAAGGAAGGAATCTTATGTGTATTTCTGAATACTACTCACCTGTCTCTTGGAGGTGCTCCTTCATTACCACAAAAAAAAAAAAAAAAAAAGAAAAAAAGAAAAAAAAAAAAAAAAAAAAAAA